>ML290035.1:0-65010 GCA_005239495.1 Nicotiana undulata | reverse complement strand
CCCCCCCCCCAAGAAAAAAGAAGCTTGGCCAAACAACTTATGTTAAGAAGCAAGTATTTTTTGGAAAAAAGACACTTTTCGCCTTTGAAGAAGCTTCGTCAAACAGGCAAGAAGTTTGATCAAGCACAATTTTCAGAAAGAAAAAGAGTTAATACCCTCAAACCCACCTAAACTATATCATTTTTATCAGTCTCCTACCTAAACTATCGAGTGTCCCCGAAAAACCCCTGAACTATATCCCCCTTCGTATAAAAAAAATCTCGTCGCTTATGTGGCATAGTGTTTGAAATCAGTTCCTCAAAAGCGCGTGATAGTTGAAAATTAGCATGATTTGGGGCCCACCTGAAGCATGAATAACGGCTAATTAGCCCATTTCTTTTAACAAACTTATATTTTATCGCTTTTTCTTTAAATTACATCA
This sequence comes from Nicotiana undulata, assembly GCA_005239495.1. Lineage (NCBI taxonomy): Eukaryota > Viridiplantae > Streptophyta > Magnoliopsida > Solanales > Solanaceae > Nicotiana > Nicotiana undulata. The sequence goes on along the minus strand of ML290035.1, from coordinate 64,589 downwards.
TATTCTCCATTATTTCACATTTCTTCACCTTTCTTCACCATTTCTTCACCCTTTTTATCTCTTTTAATCTTAATCCATTTGAAATTCTCTCTCTGTTTATTGAGTTTATATTTTATCTTTCGCATTTTATTCATCCTTCATTGTTAACCAAACTAATTTGAAAGAAGAACACCCATTGTAGACGAGTCATGAGGTTTAATGTGTTTTGTGGTTGTGGGCAGCCTGCTTCTTTGAGAACATCAATGACAAATGCTAACCCCGGAAGACATTTTTTGGATGCAAGTACTATGGGGTAATCCTCTTTCAAATCATCATATTTTATGTGATATAATATGGCAAAATTTTTATTTTATTATAATGGTTTGGTTAAACTTTTCAGGCTCAGGATAGTGTGGCTTGTGAATTTTTCCAGTGGTATGATCCGGAATTTCCTGGCCAATGTAAGGTGATAATTCTTGGCTTACAGAAGGATAAAATGAAACTCGAGGCCGAATTGAAGAAGAAGAAAATGTTGAAGATGTTGCTTATTATTAGTATATGTTTCAATATGTATTTTTGGTTGTTCAAATGCTAGGAAAGTGTTCAATTGCTTGGAAGTGTAATATGAAACTTTGGTTTGTCATTTGAGAACGAGCTATCATCTGCTATGTAACATTGATGCTTCTTCTTGTTGCTCTTTGACACTGCCATTTTTAATTTTAACACTTAATATAAAACAATGAAAACAAAGCTCCTTTATATAAGTGACACTGTCATTTTTAATTTTAACACAAAATATAAAACAACACAAAGTACCTGGACAACTTCGACTATAGTCCTCATAAGTGACATACTGTAAATGGAAAAAAATATTAAGCTTGAAATGGAAAAGAACATTAAGCTAGGTAATAGTTTGCAACAACCTTTACATCTCATAAGGTGCTTGAAGCAAAACAAAATCATAGTATCGGCATACAATAGTTCCCAAATGAGGGTGTTGAAGCTCAAACACATCCATTTTTTTCATTAGCTTTTGGTGATTTTGACCTTATATAGTGTAGTAAAGCACTTCTATGTTGAAGTTGTCTAGTTGTGATTGCTTGCTTTCCCTTCCATTTCAGGCCTTTACTTGGTTTATAACCAAGATCACCAGTCACTACAGCTGAACTTTCAACTGCTCCATCGATCCTTCCACTGTCAATTACCCTACTAACAGGCCTCCTTGCTGAAAATTAAGTTAGAAAAACAGGTATCAAACAATAGAGTTTAATGCAATCTCAAAACTTTCAACCAAACTACTAATTACCTCAACACATGTATAGCCACTTTTGCTGACAAGTACTCCATGTCCCACTACTCTTGGCCTCTTAAATGCTGTTTCTTGCTTGAGATTGTTGCACATCTGAAACTTGAGAATGATGGACATCTGAAACTTGAGATTGTTGCACATCTGAGTTTTGTAAGTTCTGCACAATGTTGTTATTGCTTCTTCCTTTACCACCCTTAGCTTTAGCATTCTTCTTACTAGTAGATGCTTGGGAGTCAGCCTTTGATCTCTTTGTAGAGGTTAATTTTTGTGAGTGATCCACTCCCTTAGCATATATAGAAACAGACCCAATCAGTTCCAATCAAATAACATAAATATGAGTAGGTGCTGGAAAAATATAATATACGANTTCAGCTCAATTTTTCATTTATGGGTAGCTCAAACAGTCAATCTCCTAGTTGAGCTGTAGGAGACTTTATGATTCACACATAAAATTATGCTGGTTTCATGAGAAATATAGGGATAATCTGAATGCTGTCATTCTTCTTAGAATAGAAAGAGTTACTATTATATTGTTCAAGTGATAATACATTGATATTCTTCATTTAACAAAATTTCCTCACTACCGTACATAACTAAGCATTGGACAAATGCCTTTCAAGTGCAATATACTTTCCTACAGCATACTGTACATAGTATATATATATATATATATATATACTATGTACAGTATGCTGTAGGAAAGTATATTGCACTTGAAAGGCATTTGTCCAATGCTTAGTTATGTACGGTAGTGAGGAAATTTTGTTAAATGAAGAATATCAATGTATTATCACTTGAACAATATAATAGTAACTCTTTCTATTCTAAGAAGAATGACAGCATTCAGATTATCCCTATATTTCTCATGAAACCAGCATAATTTTATGTGTGAATCATAAAGTCTCCTACAGCTCAACTAGGAGATTGACTGTTTGAGCTACCCATAAATGAAAAATTGAGCTGAAGAACACAACATAAACAGAATAAAAAAACGGAAACAGAAAAACCCAACAGAAACAGAAACAAACCAGTGAAGAACACAACATAAACAGGTAAAAATCAGTGAAGAACACAACATAAACAGATAAAAATAACCCATATAAAACCAACATGTTTACACAATAGAACAGATAAAAACAGTGAAAACAGTCAAAAAACAGAAGCAACATAAAGTACCTCTGAAGTGCTTTGAGGTTTATTTGGACATTTTCTTCTATTATGAGTTGTGGACTTACAAATTGAGCAACTCATTGAAATTCCTCTCTTTGTAAGCTTGCCACTGCTTTTTATCTCCACAGCCTCCTTTCTTTCTTTTTTTGTGGGCCTTCCAGGCATTGTTCTAACAGGTGGTGGTTCAACCTTTGCATTTGTTGACTCAGGCCCCATCTCCATGCATGGTACTGGTTGTATGAAATGAGAATAAGCTTTTAGGTAGGTCTCTTTATTGTACCACTCAGAAATGAAGTCAAGTGGATTAAGTCACTTGTGATGAATTGCAGCCACACCATGTGCACAAGGTATCCCTTTTAGTTGCCAAGCTCTACAACTACACACTCCCTCAGTCAACTTGACAATGTGTTTAATCCCTGTAGCCCCCTTAACTTCATACCCAAAATTACCATTCCAGTGTATTGTCCACTTCATAGACTTATCCACATTTGTAACCAACACCATCATTGTCATTGGGGATATGCCGTCATTCCAAGTATCTGCAAATGCCCTCACTCTGGTGAACCTATTCATTACCTTTATCCTAATTTTTTCAAGCATGATAATAATTGTCTTGTGCCTAGGACCCAAAACTCAAGCATTGAAGCTTTCAACCATGTTATTATCCACACTGTCACACTTGGAAGAAGTTCTGAACATTGCTTTGCTCCATTTCTCAGGATTATAGTTTACCAAGTCTTCACAGATCTTGTGACCTAACTTACTTAGCTTGTCCAAGTTTGTTTTAAGTTCATCTTCACAAGTTGATCTTGCACAGCTCTAAAACCCATTTCTTCTCTCAATACCCTTTCATTTCTGTTGCCAGTTAGCTAGAATATATCTTGCACACATTCTATGCTCACATTCAGGAAGATATTCATGAATTGCTGAATATAAACCCTGCAACAAGACATTGTTAGTTTAAAAACACATATATTGTTAGTTTAATAAGATAGTACTTTTTGCATATCACTAATAATTGTCAATTCAGCACCTTCATCATTGATCTCCAAATCAGACTTCAAAATTCTTATAAACCAACACCATGTATCTTTACTTTCTCTCCCAACTACAGCCCATGTTATTGGAAATATTGGGTTGTTCCCATCCTTTTCAATAACAACAAGTAGCTGCCCCTTAGATATTCCATTCAAGAAACATCCATCTAACCCAATACATTTTCTACACCCTTCAATAAATCCCCTTTTCATGGAAGCAAAGCAAATGTAGAAAGAGTGAAATAATTTTTTTCCATCTTCCGAATTTGTCACTTTTACCACACATGTACTGCCTGGATTTGATTGAAGGAGCACATCTCTATAATCATAAATCCTGCCAAACTCCTTTACATGATCACCCATCACTTCTTTCAATACTTGTTTCCTAGCTTTCAAACAAATTCTTTTCCCAACATATAAACCCAAATCCTCCCTTGCCAAATCTTGCATCTCCCAACCCTTTATGCACGGCTGTGAAATTATCCTACTTTTATAATACTTTGCAAGATACTTGGTATTGCACATTGAATTTGTGTTGGTCTTGTTGCAATTATGCCTAGGATTATAAGTTTTGATAATGAAAACAACAGATTTACTTGGTATTGCACATTGAATTTGTGTTGGTCTTGTTGCAATTATGCCTAGGATTATAAGTTTTGATAATGAAAACAACAGATTTACTTGGTATTGCACATTGAATTTGTGTTGGTCTTGTTGCAATTATGCCTAGGATTATAAGTTTTGATAATGAAAACAACAGATTTGGGCTCTCTGCTTGCAAAAAACAACCTAGGGCATCCATTAATTTTGTATTTTACCCTAACTCTGTATTTATCATTTGCAATCTTCTCAAGCTCACAACCCCTTTCTATTGCATGTCTGGTGACAACTTCCCTAAACTTATATACATTTTCAAAGACCATGTTAAGTTTCCAAACCACCTTATCCCATTTTGGATCATACATTACCCTCTTGTTCTCCTTCCTAGCTTTCAAGTTCCCACCACTCTCATTGCCGTTGTCACTCTCAAAACTATCAGCATCTGAACTGTCATAAAAAGGCTCATCACCAACTAACTTACCTGAAATATTTTTCTTCCCTTTATCTATGTCTTCAAAACCTGGATCTATCCCAACCGGTCCAAGAAAACACTCAGCAACAACTTTCTTTCTTGGTGCTATTTTTTTCTTTTTATAAGCCTTCAAATCTGTTTTAACTATGTTCAACTCTTCATGCACATCACTACCATAATCAGCCTCATGCTCTTCATCATCAGAACCACTAGATTTATCATTATCTGCAGCATTACCTATGTCATCTTCCTCTAACTCTTCATCTGCTATGTCAGAACCATCTTCATCTACTAAGGGTTCTACAACATGTGACTGTTCAAGGGGTTCTATTTGACCACTATAATCAATATTTTCAATTCGGGACCCTAAGGGTGCATTAAAACTTTCAACAACCCTACTGGAAGATTCTTCAACGACCCCACTAGTCACATGGCTATTCTGGACCACATTATCTCCTTTATGGCATACATAAATGTCTATTGTATCCTTATTACTTAATAGCTCAGCAAGTACCAACAAATCCCTATCATTTTTCAATTCTACCAAACTGTCACCCTTAGAAGATATAATATACATTTTTTTTACATTGGTAAACCCAAAATCCTTGGCATAATCAATAATTTTTGGGATAGAGAGTTTGTCCGTATCCACATTAAAGGCATATTCAATATTCCCCCCAACATAAACCGTCCCTACCTCACTCACAAGCATACCACCAATATGAAATCTCAAATTCAAATATTTGTCTTCCATTACCCTAAAATAACAATAAAAAATAAAAAAGAATAAGGCCAAAAATACAAACTCAACACTTTATTAATGCAACATAGAAAGATCCGAAGTCAGTCACTAAGCATGCATGGAACTATTTATTTGACAAACAAACATCGACAAGCAGGAAAATGTAACACCTAAAAAAAATAGCCCAAATTTTTCACCACTTTTGAACTAAACCGCAGCATAAGTATCATAATTTTGCAACAAAATTAATAGTGAATAACGAATAAAACCTGTATTGAAGCAATTATATTTGTAAATCTTCAGATTCTTCAAAGAATCGGAGGTCCCTTTTTCACCAACAAACCCCTAAGCCCTAATTTTGTTCTGATTCACCTGCAAAACTTCACGTTTGTTCTCAATTCGACATAGCAGCGACTAGTTTTGAAGAAGAATCGATAGTAGCAACGAGTGTTTTTGAAGAGAAATCGGAGGAAGATATCAACGACATAGCAGCGACTAGTTTCCGATGAGAGTCTCCCTCTCTTATGGGAACGGGTAAAAGACTTAGGGTAAAATGTTTTATTTTACTGTTATTATTTTGTGTACCCATCCTTTTTTTACTAGGAGTAATTAATTAATTTTAGGCTAATTAAGTGGATTTTATGATTAATTAGATTATTTACCCACGTGGCATGCCACATGGCATGTTTTATACTTTTAAAAAGAGCGTATATCATACGTATTACAACATAAGCGACGGGGGGGGGGGGTTTCTATACGAAGGGGGATATAGTTCAGGGGGTTTTCGGGGACACTCGATAGTTTAGATAGGAAACTGCAAAAATGGTATGATTTAGGTGGGTTTGAGGGTATTAACTCAAAGAAAAATGATATTTTTTACAGCAGTTTTTAATATGTTACAACGTCATCTCTGAAAAGAAGTAATTAACATTAAAAATAAAAGTATTATAATTAAAAAGTTATCAAATCTAAAAATATGCCAACATTTAATAACCAACGGACTGTAGAATGAATATAATATATGATCAAAATCATCTACCAACTATAAGGATTACGTATTAAACGAGCTATCATTTATCTTTAAAAAACTAATTGTTGACTTCCCAAATATTAGTTTCGAAATAGCCATAGGTGTCTAGTCCGGTTAATTCGTAGCTTGTACTCAGTAACTTATAACGACAATAACATATTACTTGACGTATTCCCACAAATAAAATATGAAAAGAATATTATATACGTAAAACTTTTCCTACCTATACAAATAAATAAGGCTATTTTCAGTAGACCTTCTACTACTACGGTTGACTCTTAAGTTATCATGAAATAACTTTATTGTTAATGTTAGATGATCCGTATAAATCGTCAAAATACACGGGAATTATTATATGCAAAAGTAAATCTTGGGAGGCATGAGTGAATTGGTACTTGGGATAAAGGGAAAGGAGCTCACCTACCGCGCTCGCGTGCTGTTGAAGACTACGACTAAATTCGAACAGAATCTTCTACCAACTAAGATAATATTTCCTCCGTTCCATTTTCGTGAACTTATTTTTTTTTTTTGGTTTGTTTTCTAAAATTGGAAATAATTCTATTTAAACTTATAATTGTATTCTTAATTAAAAATTTATATAATCACACAAATATTTTAGCTCCCTTTTTAACTTGTTTAGGACCACAAATTTTAAAAATCTTCATTTTTTCTTAAACTTCGTATCCAGTCAAACAGGTTCACATAAATTGAAAAAGAGGAAATACATACTATACCAGTTACAATCGGTCTTTATATCAGAGTAGAAACTAGGATATTTTTGGTTAGTGATTACGGAGTACCACTTGACTCAGGAATTTTTTTTATACCAACAATATAGATGGATTCTTAAAGCATGTTTAGCCAAGTTCTTTTTTTTTTTTTTTTTTTTGCAAAAGTATTTTTTTCTAAAATTAAGAGATTTGGTCAAAACTTTTAGAAGAAAAAAAATGTTTTAATTAGGAAATGTAGCCCAAAGCAACAATATAAGACAAGAAGATAAGTAGAATAAGAGAAGAAGAGATAACTTTCTTATTTCATCGAGTGTTCAAGTGTATCCCATATCACATTTCATGACTTTATTTTTACTATTACATTGTAGGTTACAAAAGGATTGTCTTAAACATGACATTTACCTTTGAGATCATGGCGAGAGATTATGGAGGTGTGGGAGTTACAATCATAAAGTGATAAGTAGTAGGAGGTTATTTACATCATGGGTGTGAAAATAGTGGGAGTAGTGGACATCCACAATTATTATATGTTTTTCAACCCCCCCCCCCCCCCCCCCCCCCCCAGATTGCCAAAAATAGATAATATGCCTCGTTACTAAGAAAAATCATGCGGGAAAAAATCTTAGTGAAGGAAAAAGAGTACACATATCTCTAATACGCTTTATTTGTTACCTCGTTAAAAATCTTACCAGGAAAACCCAGTGGGTCAGAACCTAGGCTCAGGAAAATAGAGTACAACACAAATCATACTCCCCATCATGAATACATCACTTTATTTCGCGAAGACGTCGCATTCCAATCTTCTGTCTCAACTTCTCAAATGTTGACGTCGATAATGCCTTAGTGAACAGATCAGCCAAATTTTCACATGAACGAACCTGTTGAACATTAATTTCACCATTTTGTTGAAGATCATGCGTGAAAAAGAACATTGGTTAAATGTGTTTTGTTCTGTCTCCTTTGATGTATCCTCCTTTCAGTTGAGTGATGCAAGCAACATTGTCTTCATATAGTATAGTTGGATTATCTTTTTTCATAAGAAAACCACTCATTTCTTGAATATGTTGAGTCATTGATCTCAACCAAAGACATTCCCGACTAGCTTTATAAATGGCTATTATCTCAACATGATTAGAAGATGTAGCAGCTATTGTTTGTTTCATTAAACGCCATGATATAGTTGTACCTCCATATGTAAACAAATATCTTGTTTGAGATCGGGCTTTATGTGGATCAGACAAATAACTTGCATCTGCCTAGCCAACTATTTTTGACTTGAATTCATTAGAATAGAACAATCACATATCTAGAGTTCCCCGAAGATATCTTAATATATGCTTAACACCATTCCAATATCTTCTTGTTGATGAGGAACTGAATCTTGCTAATAAGCTTACAGCAAAAGTAATATGTGGCCGGGTATTGTTAGCAAGATACATCAGTGCTCCAATTGCACTAAGATATGGAGTTTCATCACCAACAAGCTCTTCGTCATTTTCTTGAGGCCGAAATAGATCTTTATTTATGTCAAGCGATCTCACAACCATTGGGGTACTCAATGAATGTGCATTATCCATGTAAAATCGCTTTAATACCTTTTCAGTGTCTGTTGATTGATGGACAAAATTCCATTTGTTACATGCTCAATCTGTAGGCCAAGACAAAATTTTGTCTTACCAAGATCTTTCATTTCAAGTTCTTTCTTTAAACACTCTACAACCTTTGGAATCTCTTTAGAAGTTCCAATGATATTCAAGTCATCAACATACACAGCTATGATGACAAATTCATATCCAGGTCTCTTAATAAAGACACAGGAGCAAATAGGGTCATTTTGTACCCCTCCTTTAGCAAATACTCGCTAAGACGATTGTACCACATTCTCCTTGATTGATTCAATCCGTATAAAGATTTCTGAAGCTTTATTGAACAAGTTTCCCTTGAACTTTTATGTGCTTCAGGAACTTTAAATCCTTCAGGGATTTTCATAAAAATATCATTGTCCAGGGAGCCATATAAGTAGACTGTGAGAATACTCATCAACCGCATATCAAGTTTTTCATGGACTGCAAGATTTATTAGATGCCTGAAGGTAATTGCATCTACCACAGGAGAATATGTCTCCATATAATCAATGTCAGGTCTTTGCAAAAACCCTTGTGCAACAAGTCGTGCTTTATATCTTACGACTTCACCTTTCTCATTTCGTTTTCGCACAAAAACCCATTTGTACCCCACTGGCTTGACACATTCAGGCGTTCGGACTATTGGTCCGAAAACTTCACATTTTTTGAGTGAAGCCAATTTCGCTTGAATTGCGTTTTTCCATTTTGTCCAATCATTTTTTTGTATACATTCATCGACATATTTTGGCTAAAGATCCTCATCTTGTTGCATTTTGTCAACTGCAACATTATATGCAAAATTGTTGTTAACAACAACGTTATTTCGGTTTCACCTTTTTTCCGTAGAGACATAACTTATTGAGATTTCTTCATTTTCATTATTTTCAGGTACTAGAACTTCCTGTGAGGTCTTATCAATTACTATGTCTTTATGCTCCTCTTGAGCAATTGCCTCCACGTTATGATCAACTTGATCATTTTGCTCCTTTCCTTTTTCGGGGATTTTTATCCTTGGAACCGATTGGTCTATCACGTTTAAGGCGTGGTCTAAACTCAATTGAATTATCATACTGTCCAACTAGGACATCAACTCGAATTGGAGCATTTACAGCTGGAATGTGCGATTTAGTAACCCGTGGAAGCTTAGTAAATGCATCTGGCAATTGATTTGCAATATTTTGCATATAAATGATCTTTTGAACTTCTTATTCACATTGATTTGTACGAGGATACAAATGAGATAGAGATAATATGTTCCAATCTATCTCTTTTTCTAGTTGTTTATTTTCTCCCCCTAATGTTGGAAAAACTGATTCATCAAAATGACAATCAGCAAATCTGGATGTAAACAAATCTCCTGTCATAGGCTCCAGATATTTAATAATAGAAGGAGATTCATAACCAACATATAATCCCAATCTTCTTTGGGGACCCATCTTTATGCGTTGTGGTGGAGCAATTGGAACATATACCGCACATCCAAAAATTCTTAGATGGGAAATATTTGGTTCCTGACCAAAAGCCAACTATAATGGGGAGACTTCATGATAACTGGTTGGCCTTATGCGCACAAGTGTTGTTGCATGCAAAATAGCATGTCCCCACACTGAAATGAGAAGTTTTGTCCTCATTAGCAATGGTCTAGCTATTAATTCGAGGCGTTTAATCAATGGTTCTGCTAGACCATTTTGAGTATGAACATGAGCAACTGGATGCTCAACTTTTATTCTAGTGGCCACACAATAATCAGTAAAGGTCTGAGATGTAAATTCACCAGCATTATCAAGACGAATTATCTTAATTGCATAATCTGAAAATTGTGCTCTTAACCTTATTATTTGGGCCAACAATCTCACAAATGCCATATTACGAGTTGACAATAAGCACACATGTGACCATCTTGTAGATGCGTCTATCAAGACCATAAAATACTTGAATGGTCCGGATGGAGGGTGTAAAGCCCACATATATCACCCTGTATACGTTCCAGAAATGTAGGGGATTCAATCCCAACTTTAGTTGCTGATGGTTTAATAACCAATTTTCCTTGAGAACAAGCAGCACAAGAGAATTCCTTGAATTGAAGAATCTTCTTGTTCTTCAATGTGTGCCCATTTGAATTCTCTATTATTTTGCGCATCATGTTAGAACCAGGATGGCCTAACCGGTCATGCCAAATGATAAAATCATTAGAAGTAGTAAACCTTTTGTTTACTATGGCATATGATTCAACTACGCCAATGTTTGTATGGTACAATCCAGAAGAAAATGCGGGTAATTTTTCGTGCACACATTTTTTCCCAGTTTTTTTATCGTAGTAATATAAAGGTATTCTACATTTCCTTCATTAGAGGTCTCAACATGGTAGCCATTTTGGCGAATAGCTTGAAACTCAACAAGTTTCTTTGAGACTTACTGCAATATAATACATTATCAATAGTTAATATCGTTCCTCCTGGTAGTAATAAGGACGCTCTTCTAGAGCCCTAAATTAACTTTGTACTACCATATATTGTATTAACATATGCCTTTTTCATAACCAAATAAGAGAAAATTTTCTTTTCTCTTAATATTGTGTGAGTTGTAGCACTATCCAAAAGACATAAATCTTTATTACTAATCTTGGATCCAATTGAAGAGTAGGAAATTTTATTTTTTTCATAAGAAAAATAAAAGAACACCATGAGAAATACAAAAAAACTAACAATAATACATGACAACTTAAGTACTACTTGAACATAAAAACAACTTTAAAACGAGAGGGGGGGAAATACTGAAAATAAAAATAACAACATCATTGCATTCCCCAGTTTAACGATCAAACTTAATTGATCTCCAAAGAAGTATTCAACTTCAAAATAAGTAAAATCATCTAGGCCTTCAAAATCATCATCATTCAAAGCAAGATTTACCTCGGCATTGTCATCATTTTTGTTTGAAGGTCAAGTGAGACTCCACTGGAGCATTAGCAGAAGATGCTCCAACATTATATGTCTTTCTTTTGATAGAGTTTTGATAAAGCTTAACAAAATGCTCGGGTGCACGACATTCAATTTTTTAATCACCTTTCATGCCACAACAGTGGCAGTTACTGCTTTTGCCTCTTGAAGGATTATTTTGAGAACCCATATTATTCTCTCGTTTGCCATGACCACCACGATGACGACTATTATATTGTCTCTTACCATTTCCATGCCCACGTACATTCATATGGCCATGATTATTATTCTGTCTTTTTCCAGACTTATCACGTCTAGCTTCCATATTCGCTTCAGGAAGCGGAGCTGACCCTGTGGGACGGGCTTCATAATTTTTCAGCAAAAGGGTATTATGTTTCTAAGCCATCAGAAGGCATGAGATCAATTCAGAATAATTTTTAAAATCCCTTTCACGGTATTGCTGTTGTAGTACCATAATTGAGGCATGAAAAGTCGTAAGAGTCTTTTTCAACAAATTCTCATCATTCATAACATCCCCACATAATTTCAACTGGGAAGTTATTCGAAATACAGCAGAGTTATACTCACTTACGGTGTTAAAATCATGAAACCGTAAGTACATCCACTCATATCGAGCCCTTGGCAATACCGTAGCCTTGAGGTGATCATACCTTTCCTTCAGGCCAGTCCACAATTCAAGTTGATCTTTCACTGTTAAATATTTAACCCTCAAACCTTCATCCAAATGATGACGAAGGAAAATCATGGCCTTTTCTTTGTCCTGGCTCGATGCCTCATTACCTTGAGTAATGCTATCACCAAGGCCTTTAGCGGCTAAGTGAATCTCAGCATCGAGAATCCATGATAGGTAATTCTTTTCAGAAATGTCAAGTGCCACAAACTCAAGTTTTGACAAATTCGACATAGTGAAAACTATCAAAGAATATAAATAACTAGAAATCATTAGGATAATAGCGTAAAAAATCTTAAAAATTGACATAATATCAAATTTGTGATCTATATACACTAAAGTGATAATTCCATAAAAAAGAATATTAATTTTTACTTCAAATTATTAGAATCCTTGATGTTAACTAGAACAAAAATGTCTTCTAACTTTAACACAATTTCAAATGCCGAACAACATAAAATAAGTATTTTTCTATCAATTAATTCTACTAACATGAAAATTAGCAATTTTCACATAACAATCATGCAAATAACCAAAAATAAAGAAACATAGAATTCTTTATTTTTACACATATCTAGAGATGTGAAAAATTATGAAATTACATATCAAAGACACTAATCATGAAATCAAAATATACGACGAAGAAAACAAAATAAGCAAATATACATGAACAACGAACAGAGCTCAACTTTGTGCTGATAATATTAGGAAATGTAGCTCAAAGTAACAATATAAGACAAGAAGATAAGTAGAATAAGAGAAGAAGAGATAACTTTCTTATTTCATCAAGTGTTCAAGTGTATCCCATATCACATTTCATGCCTCTATTTATACTATTACATTGTAGGTTACAAAAGGATTGTCTTAAACATGACACTAACCTTTGAGATCATGGGGAGAGGTTATGGAAGTGTGGGAGTTACAATCATAAAAGTGATAAGTAGTGGGAGGTTAATTATATCATGGGTGAAAGTAGTGGGAGTAGTGGACATCCACAATTATTATATGTTTTACAACATTTTTTGCGTTAAGCTATTTTTGAGAAACTAAAAAGAGCAGTTTCTTTCGAAAAGTACTTTTGAGAAAATACAGTTAAAAACACTATGCTTAGTAAAATATTAATTGTTGCCCAAATATATTCAAATCGATTGGCCGAAACACAAATTGTTTATCACGGAAAAATAATTTTCTGAAAACTATTTTTTGTTTGACAAGAAGTATAGATCTTGGTGCAAGCAATTGGATTTTAAACAAAGAAGAGCTAATCTTAGCTAATAATAATATCCTAAAGAAAAAATTATCAGTGTTGTGACGAATAACATGTATATTTGTCCGGATGACAATGAATATAAGCAATAATAACAGTATTCAATGATCCAAAAAGATGTACTATGGCGTTAAATAGTTATAAAAAGCAATAAGTGACATTTAAGTTAATAAAACGTGTGAGTTACCCGAAAAGGGATTAGATAAGTGGATATTCTCTCTAATAATAATGAATGATTGATAAGCTTTTGAACACTATGCTTGTTCTTGGATCTAGTAGAAATGCTAGACAAGAATCTTAGTAAAAAGGTTATTTTTGTATGCTTGCAATAGGACCGGATTCTCTTTTTACAGTCAATGTATTTTTTGCAAATGAATATCTCATGTCCCCAATCATTATGCCACTTTTTATTTATAAGGAATATGTTCATAGAAACCCTAATAGTACAGGTGCAGAGAATATCCACTAGAATATTTTTTTTGTATATCTTAAAACTAGTTGTTGTAACTCTGTCTAAGATGCTCGACCTCCACCTTGAAATATGATAACTTCACGACCTTGATCTTTGCTGACTCTTCGAATGCACTCTTCATCGCTTCGAGGCTACTTTGACCTGGGGCCGATCTTTGCAGGGACCTTATTGATATCACGTGGTAGACGATAAAGAGTATCATGGTGCTGATGTGGCTTGCCTCTATCAAAGATGTTTTTTGGCCCATACAATTAGTCCCTCCACTTATCGAGGTAGTCCTTGCGGGCGAGGTCGATGGGTGGATAGTGTCGTTTATGGTTAAGCTTACCAAGCTGGCTATACATGTCGAAGTCATCATAACGATTAGGCAACGTGGCCTTCTGAGGACCGCATATTTTGAATTTTTTGAATTTCCCAGGGAGACTGTTGGAACCATCTGGTCCAAGAGAAAGAGTGACGTCATGACAACGACGTTTCCCGACGCGTTGAGTCGATTTACGTGTGACCCTTGATTGGTTTTGTCATGACGATCTCCGTGATAATCATGGCCTACTGTTTTGATTCTGGTGCCCCAAAGTCTTATAAATAGGGGGTGGTTTGTTGATTTTGAAACCTTTCCACACTCCTTCTACTTCATAAGCACTTCTTCTTCTTTTTCTTCGCAGAACCCTTTTATCTCTTTGTTATTTTTTTTGCTTCTTTATCTCTTTCCACAATAATGTCGGATCAACCATCAGATAACCATATGGAAGATCATTCTATCCATCTAGATGTTGTTTTTCCTGAACAAGGGGAAGACGATGGAGCAGACGTTGAGGAGGAAACCCTTCCTACTGTAGAGAATATTGTACCTCAATATCTCGAGGAAAACCCGATTTTCACAAGGCGCCGGAAGTGGTGACAGAGAGGTTTAAATCTATGATAATGGTTGAGCGATTAACCAAATTCAAGGCTAGGATCGCCTACCTGGTGACATGGAGTTGGTCCCTACTGGCGACGATGATGTGTGGGTCCATCATCTTGGCTTCTGTGCCCTTTATGCATATCTGTTCATCATCGGTTATTCATTTCCTTTGGAACCATTGATAGAAGAGTTATGCCGCTACTACAATGTGTGCCCAACGCAGCTCACCCCTTATATCTTTAAGGTGGTTGTGATGTTGGCAAAATTTCCTGAATTGGCCAACATTGACATAATATTGCGACACCTTATTCACCTCTTCGCCCCTCATTATTACCAAGGGACGTTGATGAACCTTCGCCACCATAGGGGAAAATGTTTGGTGGTGAGGATGGAAGACAAGTCTAGTCGGCATTTTTGGCTCGATTATTTCTTGGTCAGGATAGAGGCCGTAGCGTCCGCCGTTGTAGGCTTCCGTGAGGATTGTAACCTTACTCGTAAGTGCTCGTATCTTTTTATATATCCCTTTTGTTCCAATGTTTTCCTTAGTGTGGGTTGGTAATCGGCTTTTCCCTTTTTGTAGCTACTGATCGACCTTTCCAAATGGTGACCCACATTGCCGATTGGGTTAGACAGATTCTTCCTCATGCGGTGGGGATATGTGATTGGTCGAGTTTTTCTCAAAGATTCAGGTCATCTCTTCTCTCGGCAGGTAACCTATTCCCTACTGTCGACGTCGTGGTTTCTTTGTCTATGTCTGTTGCCTTTACTAATTTCTTCCTTTATCGTTTTTCTTTTGATTCTGTCAGGGGGTCTACGAGGAGGTCAAGAGATTTCACGCCCTCATTTTGGAAGAGGAAGTCCGCTATTCCTTCAATCTTCACAACTCGACTACTACCACTCCTATCATTATTCCAAATCCATTCGTCGCTACTTCCGCCCATGTTCCTGGTTTGTTAGTTAATACTTCTGCCCCTCCTCTATATTCACTCATTGACGAGGATTGTAAGAATTTTCCTAGAAATAGAGATCTTCAACCTCGAAAGAGGAGGTATGTCGATGTGGGTGATAGAGTCACTTTGGCCGTTGACTCGGTGGAAGGGAACTTTTCGTTGCGTGAGACTGCGATGGTTTTTGTGAGTGTTGATGTTTAACCGAGTCTCGAGGCTCCGAGGTCGGTGGAAGATTATGTAGGTCTGTCTCTTAATTCTTAGGTGATGGAAACCAAAGGGGTGGGTTTCGCGAGGGCAGCGATATGCGGGCCCTGAGGGAAGATTTGAAGAAGATGGACGGGGAGATAGTGCATGCCATCGAGAAGTGCAGCATCCTCGAGGGGACGTTGATAAGTAAGGAAGAGGAGATTAAGGTTAGTAGGGGCGTAGAGGCACAATGCAGTAATCTTCAAGCTCGAGTGGTTAAATTGTGAGGGCAGCTCGAAGAGTGCCGGTTTTAGTTGGAAGCCCTCAGCGGTGAGGTTGCTGAGAAGTAGGAGGAACTTGAGAAGGTAGAGTCCTCTTGTTTGGATGCTCAGAGGAAGGCATATATGTTCGAGTGAGCGAATAGGACTCTTCTATACGGGCAAGAAAATGATCAATCGACGGAGAGAGCTAAGGAGGACCATCTTGAGGAGACGATTGGGGAGCTAGAGAAAGACAACTCCGTCCTTCATGATCGAGTGACCGCTCTAAAGGCTGAGAAGGCTCAATTTCTTGCACGGTCCTCCTCTTCTGGTGCTTTTGATTTCCCTAGTGTAACTCAGGAGTTATATGTAGGGTGGATCTATGCCGAGGCTTGGTTAGATGTGCTTTAGGACTTGCACGCAACATGCTCCGTTCTTAAGGGTGCCCGGGTTAAGGAACGTGAAGCTTGATTCGCTTGTGGATGTGATCCTACTACGCCTCGACCTGATGAAGAGGATTGGGAAGAGGGTGTAGACCGCCTTGAGGAAGACGCCTGGTATGATATCGTTTATCCTCAAGGCGAAAGTGGCTTAGATGCCGGGGACCGAGGTGGTGAGGTTTCTAAGGGTCGTGGTGGCAAGGGCAGTTAGTCCTTCTCTTAGACTTTTTTGTGTATTTTTGTTGGTGTCTTTAAGAGCCTTTGTAATGAACTCTTTATTCGTGTATAAATGTTTAAGTTGTTTTCTGCGCCTTCTTCTGTCATTGCCCAAATTCCCTACCGTCGGGATCGTGATGGCGCCTAGCATCATACTCGCTAAGCAAGTCAATGTTAGAACTTAGCTAACCGTTTTCTTTTAAAATTAATAGAATATAAGTAAACTATTTAAATCAGGTGACAACAATTGCGGAATTTAAATAAATATTGTTTAACCTTGAAACTATCACTACCACCCACAACTGGTATCACAATCCACGAACGTTCTATGAATAGCTACAAATATTTGTCTAAAAGAAAAGTACATCTGTCTCGAAAGAAAATAAAAAAGAAATATAGAACATAGAAGGGGACGCCAGGGCCTGCGGACGGTTGCAGGACTACCTTGGGTCTCCTGAATGAATGTCTGCAATTACCTCTCGATCTGCCACAATCAGCTCCATAATCTGCACAGAAAGTGCAGAGTGAAGTATCAGTACAACTGACCCCATGTACTGGTAAGTGTCGAGCCTAACATCAACGAGGTAGTGGTAAGTCTACGGCAGGGCTTTTATATTGTAACCTGCATACAGTTTATAATAAAGCAAAAAGGAAGTACGAAACGAAGTGGAACAGTAACTTGTAGTAAATAAATACGGAACCCAGCTATCTCTCCAGTACTCAGCTATCCTTAAGAGAGTTTCAATGCTACAGAATAACCACAGTAGAAGTAGAATACATAAACAACAAAAATGATGCGGCGCGCATCCCGATCCCACCATATAATCAGAAATAACATAAACATTCACCCTTATTACTCATGTTGCAGTGTGCAACCCGATCCCACCAGTCTACCCTTATTACTCCTCAATAAATCACCCTTATTCCTCCTGTTGCGGCGTGTAATCTGTTCCCACTTGTCCACCCTTACTAGTCCTTGTTGCGGCGCGCAACCCGCTCCCACCAGAAAATCATCAGTCACACAATTAGAACAAGTGTTTCACAATTTAGGTCAAAACCCTCCACAACATTTATGCCTCAAACCAATGTAAACGGAAAACTAGTTAATTATGAAACTTCACCAATTAATACTACACAACGAGACCAACCGAAGTATACCATGAAACACTCACAAACTAGATTAAACCAATAGTGTATCACAAAGAGAACGCATAGAAACTAATACTTCAAAATAAGAAACAACATTTAACAAGAAGCAATTACACATGGAAGCATCAATAGGCATGAAACAGTTAAGACATGAAAATAATTATTTGGGAACGGGGAAGGGAACAGGCTAAATAAGTAATTTGGCGGCACATAGGTACTCATCACCACACCTATACGACACGCACATGAAATTTCATAGAGCAATCAAGTGGGGGATCCCTAATCCCTCGAGTCAAAGTTAGACCAAACACTTACCTCAACTTCGCAGGCCACTCACTGCTCAAGTACCGCTTTCCCATTAGAATTCACCTCCAACCCACTCGTATCTAATCATAGTTAGCTTAACATAATCAATTATCACTAAAGGAATCAACCTTAATGCATAATTACAATTTAACTAAGTTTTCCCAACAAAAGTCAAAAATGACCCCGGGCCTACTTGGTCCAAACTCGAGGTTCGGACAAAAATCCGTTTACCAAGTCTCCCCTGAGCCCGGATACACAATTGATTTTGGAATCCGGCCTTAATTTGAGGTCTAAATCCCCAAATTTCGAAATTTCTAAGTTCTACCCAAAAATCCCTAATTCTACCATGAAAATCCTAGATTTTAGGTTGAAATCTTGTTAAAAGAAGTAAAAGATTGAAATAAAATGGTTAGGAATCACTTACCTATGATTTGGGGAAGATTTGGTCTTTGAAAAACTGCCTCTTGAGGTTTAGGTTTTGAAAAATTGAAGAATGAATGAAGAATCCCATTAAGTCCAAACTTATCAGCTACGGATATCACATTTGCGACCTGAGATTCACAAATGCGCAGGAGTCATCGCAAATGCGAGATCCTCCGCATTTCCGCTGCCTTCGCATTTGCGAAGAATATGTCACATTTGCGACTGTTGTCACATCGCATTTGCGGGCAGAAGTTCGCATTTGCGAACTTAGCTTTCCCCTATACCCCCATCGCAATTGCGAAAAACGTATCACAATTGTGAGAACATGCTGGCCCAGGCCTTATTCCCAATTGCGATAAGTACCTTGCAATTTCTAGGCCTGCTTTGTTTGCATTTGCGAAGCCCAATCTCGCAATTGCGAGGTCAGAGGCCTGCTACAGACACCAGTTGCACCAGCAATTCTCTAAGTTCCAAAATTACTCTGTAGCCTATCTGAAACTCACCTGAGCCCTCGGGGCTCCAAATAAAACATGCACACAAGTCTAAAAATATCATACGGACTTGCTCGTGCGATCAAATCACTAGAATAACACCTAAAACTACGGATTTAGCATCAAAACTCATGAATTTCTCAAGAACACTTCAAAAGTACTATCTTCTCAATCGGGCGTCCAAATCACGTCAAACCAACTCTAATTTCTACCAAATTTCACATACATGAATTATATATTATATTAAATTGTACCGGGCTCCGAAACCAAAATACGGGTCTGATACCAACGAGTTCACACATTAATCAATTTCTTTAAATCCTTTAAATTTCAGTCTTACAATTTCATCAAAAATTCATTCTCAAGCTAGGGTCTCAGAATTTGATTTCGGGCATACGCCCAAGTCTTATATTTTACTTCAGACCTTCCGGGACCGTTGGAATACGGGTCCGGGTCTGTTTACTCAAAACGTTGACCAAAGTCAACCAAAAATCATTTCTAAATCTCAAAAAGTATTATTTCACAAATTTCCACATAAAGGCTTTCCGCATTTTCGCTCGAACTGCGCACGCAAATCGAGGTGAATGAAAATAAGGCTTTTAAGGCTAACCAGCGCTGAATAGAGTCTTAAGTCACAATATGACCCTTTGGGTCATCACATCTTCCATACTTGTTACATGTTTCCGCACTTGTGTACTTTGATTTTGTTGTTTGCTTGTTATGATTTCTGGTCTTCTATTGTTGTTGTCTTCTAGTTGGTCGTAGACTTGTTGGCGAATATTAATGGGTTGTATGTGCCCTTTGTTTATATAGGTCGTATGTGTTTTTTTATAGATTTGGCTGATAGGTGTTTTTGAACTTGGTTGATTTTGATCTTTTTCCAAGTTGTGGTCGATGGCCAGTAGGTGTAACAAGAACGCGGTCGAGACTAACCTTCCCTTAAATCGTGGGCCGAGGGCCGATATGTGTTACTCGATCTAGGTTAAACTTAATATTTGTTTAAGTGTGGACGGGGGCCGTTAGGTGTCATTCGAGCTAGGTCGAACTTAACCTTTGTTTATGTGTGGTCGAGGACCGATAGGTGTTGTTCGAACTTAGTCAAACTTAACATTTTATTAATGGGCGCCCGAGGGTCGATAGGTGTTGTTCGAGCTGGGTCAAACTTAAACTTTGTTTAGGTGCGACCGAGGGCCGATAGGTGTTGATCGAGCCGGGTCAAACTTAAACTTTTGTTAATTGCGACCGAGGGCCAATAGGTGTTGTTCGAGCGGGGTCGAACTTAACCTTTTTTTTAATCACAGCCGAGAGTCGATAGGTGTTATCCGAGCACGGTCGAACTTAACCTTTTGTTAGTAGAGGGCCGATAGATGTTTCTGATAAATGTAAGTTTATCACTTTGATGTTGTTGCTCTGATTACATGATTGGATAAAGTTACAAATTTTTGGGCATTAGCCGATGTTCCAGTTCCAGTCCCGGTCTATCTAGTCCCTTCATTTCTTGACTTGGAGAGTATTGAGGGGTCGGACAATGAATGAGAAAAACAATCCCTCCCTCACATACTTCCCCTTTTGTCGTCTCGATAAGAACCTTCTTGAGAAAACCCTAATGGGACAAAACACAAGTGAGGGAATACGAGTACCACTTGGGGACACTTCTTCCTTTTAGAAGTTGAAGTATTTGAGGTGGTTGATGTTACAATTGTTTGGTAACTGATTTCCTTCCATTGTCTCTAATTGGAACGAACCCTTGTTTGCTTTCACTATAATTTTGTACAGGTCGTCCCAGTTTGTTCCCAGTTTGCCTTCCCGTGGGTCTTTTCTCGCTTGAGTTTTGGTATTGAGTACGTAGTCCCCGACTTTGAGTGGACTGACCTTTAATTTCTTGTTGTAATAACGTTCTGTTTGCTACTTCTGGGCGACCATACTTATGTATGCCATATCTCTTTGGTTTTCGATTTCATCGAGTTCCAGCCTTCTACTTTTATCATTACTAGTACCGCTTTCGTGGGAGTAGCTTAGGTTGGGTTCTCCGACTTCGGATAGTGTAACTGCTTCGGTCCCACAAACCAAAAAGTAGGGTGTACCTCATGTGCTAGTCTTCAAGGTAGTTCTATACACCCGTAATACTTGTGGGAGTATCTCCAGCCATAGTCTCTTGGCGTCTTCGAGCTTTTTCTTTATGATGTTTAATATGGACTTGTTTGAGAATTCTACCAATCAGTTACCGCCAGGTGATACGGGGTTGAAAGTATCCTCTTAATATGTCATTTCTCATAGAATTCGGTGGTTTTCTTTCCTGTGAACTAGTATCTGTTGTCGCAGTTGATCTCCTCATGTAGGCCGAATCGGCAGATGCTATTTCTCCATATAAAGGTGATTACCTCTTGTTCGCGTATTTGGGCGAACGCTCCTTATTCCACCCATTTAGAGAAATAGTAAGTTAAAACCAAAAGGAAACATATATTACCTCGCCCTGTTGAAAGGGATCCAACGATGTCCATTCCCTGCTTGATGAACGGCCATAGGGAGGTGACTGAGTGGAGGTGTTTGCCTGCTTGGTGAATTATTGGGGTATATTTCTGACATTGTTCGCATTTATTCACTAATTCTGAGGCGTCTTTTTCATGGTGGTCCAAGAGTATCCGACCCGTATGAGACACCTAACGAGTGCTCGATTGTCGGAGTGAGTGCCGCAATGTCCTTCATGGACTTCTTCTAGGACGTGTTGGGTTTGTTTTGGGCCCAAACATTTTGCTAGAGGGTCGTCGTATGTCCTCCTATACATGTCGCTATGGAGGAGGTTAAATATGGCTGCTTGCACTCTTAGTTTTTTGGCTTCCTTTTTGTCGTTTGGGAGTGCGCATGTAACCCCGTACATTTGAACTAGGTGTGGATATGTTAAATGGGTATTAATTTGATATTTTAGACATATGAGGTCCTAGCGGGATGAGTATGGGTGAAAATAGTTATTTTGGAATCAAGACGTAGAGTGAGGTGCATAAGATTCGATAAAATCGACTCAGTTTACAAAGATTTGTCTTGTAGCAGGATGTAGTGAAAATGTGTAAGAAATTCGGGAAAACTCAAAACAAGAAAGTTGTAGCCCTACGAAATGTCTTTCGAAAGGTACATTGTGAAGCCCGAACGGATCTTTGTGCAAAAGGTTAATTGTCTTTTACATAGTAGTGCGCAATATGCGCCTAGGCGCGCGCCCAAATGGTCTAGTGCACGGCCGCACACTTGTGGCAGTGCTACTGCCCTGATGCGCGTCCAGGTGCGCGGGAGCGCACCCAGGGGATCATTTGTAAATCCCTACTTCGCACCCCATACCCCAAGACACAAAAACTTGCTCTAGAAAGGGAAGCTCTCAAGAACCAAACTCCGCAGAGGCCCCTCCACCATCCAAGGTAAGTTCTAATGGTGATTATAAGTTTATTCCAATTCTCCAATACATTGTTAACATGGGTAAACCCTTCAAATCATTAGATATTCTATTGGAACATTATTGTTGAAGAAAGAAACCTTAGAACTCGAATTCAAGAGGATTGAACGTCAAAAGGTAATATCTTCACCCTTTAATTGATTATACCAACGGATTGATGATTATAGATTCTATGTTCATAAGATATGAGTTGATGGGTTTGATAGAAAAGTATGAACAATTATAGGTTTTGTTTATTGATTCTTGATTATTGGTTAAGGGTGTTGTTTATATTATGGGTGAAGAAGAATGATATTGACTATAATTTTGTTTTGAGATTTTAGAATTTATCTAGGAGCAAGAGAATGGCCTTTTGGGTGTATAAATACCATTAATGAGGGCTATGAGGCCTTACGTCCATAAGGTATTTGATAAAATGCCTAAGTGACCAAAACACGAGTATTATTGCTAAGGGTTGACGAATGTTTTATTACGCTCAAGAACAAGAAGTTAAGGTATGTGAGTCTAACTCTCTGTGTTTGGGAATGTTAATGATTCTCCCTACACTACGTTTCTTTTATGACGTTACTAATTGCCTCAGAAGTATAGTTAAGCCTAGTTCCTTGAATAGTTGCAGAACTTCTATTATCTTGCTCCATGACTCATTCATGACTTTCATTCTGAACGTTGTGAGCTCAGTGCGTAATAAAAAAAGACTTGGGTTTGATTCCCATGAGTCTCAGTCTAGATTACTCAACATGTCATAAACATTTGAAGTTTTAGTTTTCATAATCAGTTCAACAATACATGTCTCAATCTAGTCCTATTCAGTATTCCAATATCATGTAACTTAATATGATTTAGTATTTCAGCATCACATATTGTAGTATGAGTCTCAGTTCCTGAATTAAAATCCTTGAATGTTGAACACCTGTATTTGGGCCTGAGGCCATAGTTTATATGTTTTATGAATCTTTGGGACTGAGGTCGTAGTTGATGTTTTATGCATTTTTTGCCCTGAGGCTGTAGTTATGTATACGTTTACTTGAGCCTAAGGTCGCAACTTGTGCACATATATATTGGGCCCGAGGCTGTAGTTTATTCAGATAAACAGGTTGTTCATCATCCAGAAGAGGGAGTATTCATATCCCTACTTCCTTTGTTCAGGTCAGTTATCATTTCAGTTATCAGTTATCATTTCAGTTTCAGTTTTAATATTTATCATTTTAGTTATCAATTATCAATTATCAATTATCAGCTCAGTATCGGTTTCAACGTTTATATTTATTTCTTTTAGTTGCTTTACATACCGGTGTAATTCAAATGTACTAACGTCCCTTTTGCCCTGGGTATGCATCTCACGATGCAGGTAATGATTTACAGGTTGATGATTCAGAGCTCTAGGATTCTCGTACCAGATATTTCTTGATCCCCGGTTCTTTCGGGGCATTATCAATAACTTACAGTATTTAGCATTTTCAGGCAATCAGTGTTTTCAGTACTTCATTAGAGGCTTCATAGACTAGAGTAATGGAGAGTCACGAGCTTTTCATGTTAAGTAATATTGGCTACAGATACGTTTCAGACTTATGTTAGTGTTTTCCGCACTTGATTTATGTCATTCAGACTTTCAGTGTATCAGCATGTGTTAGTTTATCTTCCGCTTTCAGTATGTCATAATATCACCATGTTGATTCAGCCAGCTAGTTGGTTCACTTGGTCATAATAGTCAGGCACCGGGTGTCGTGTTACGTCCAAGCCCAGGTTCGGGGCGTAACATCGCCGTCTTGCAAATAGGCGATAATACGATTCCGCCAATCCCAAGTTAAGCTTACAGATCTTACCTCGAATTGGTCTAATGATGAGTTGATGAAGTGGACCACACTTTTATCCCCGGTCGTGCTACTTTTGGTGGTTGTAGATAATTTGGCGAGGCTATCTGCTTCGTCATTCTATGCACGCAGGATCTAGTCGAG
The DNA here is from genome assembly GCA_005239495.1 of Nicotiana undulata. NCBI lineage: Eukaryota > Viridiplantae > Streptophyta > Magnoliopsida > Solanales > Solanaceae > Nicotiana > Nicotiana undulata. The sequence continues at coordinate 39,803 of ML290035.1, read as the reverse complement.
CTGGCATTTGCCGAACTCATGCAGCAGCTAACGGATCTTAGTCTGATATTTTTTCAACCTTTGTTCTTTGATTTGGAAAGTCTATATGACTTGTTTGACTATGATCTGGGAATCACATTGGAGTTTCAACCGCTTCGCCCCGTACTTTAGTGCTAGCCTTAATCCTACAATTATGGCCTCATACTCGGCGTTATTGTTAGTCATATATTGGCATCCTATGGACTGGAGAATTATATCGCTGGTAGGGACCTCGAGTACGAGTCCTAGTCCGGATCTAGAAGCGTTGGATGCATGTTGGTGTATAATATCCAAATCTCTTGTGTTTGGAGAGAAGCTTGGACAACATACTTCTGTACCTCATACATTATTTTTGCATTGAAGCCTGCGACAAAGTCGACGAGTACTTGAGACTTTATCGCCTTTCACGGTTGATATGTGATATCGTGCTTAGCTCGATGGCACATTCAGCCAGCCTTCCCGATAGCTCGGGTTTATGTAAAATGCCTCTTAAGGGAAAGGTGGAAATGACCGTGATAGGGTAGCACTGGAAATAGGGTCTAAGCTTTCGTGAAGCTATGACTAGTGCCAGGTCTGTGCGGGTACCTACTCTTGGGATCGACTGGTATTTTGCTAATGTAATAAATGGGAGATTGCATACCTTTGCTTTCCCGAACCAGGACTGCACTAACTGCTACTTCGGAGATGACCAGGTAAACGAGGAGATTTTCTTGTGTTAGGGATTTCCGAGCAGAGATGGTGCGCCTTCAGTTCTCACAGAGTGTGTACGCACTCAGGTGTCCACTCGAGGCCATTGTCATTTTTGAGTATGCCGAAAAATTTGTGACATCTGTCAGACGACCGCGATATAAATCTTGATAAGGCGGCGATTCGACCAGTCAACCTTTGGTCTTGCTCTTAGTAGTCAGAAGCTCAGGTATCCCTTCGATAGATTTTATTTGGTCTGGGTTGACCTCGATCCCCCATTGTGACACTAAGAAGCCCAAAAACTTCCCAGAGGTTACGCCAAACACTCATTTCTCTGAGTTTAGTTTCATTTCGTATCGTCTTAGTATGTCAAAAGTTTCCTTCAATGGGTTGATATGGTCCTCTGCCTTTACGGACTTGACCAACATGTCGTCAATATATACTTCCATGGTCTTGCCGAGCTGATCTTTGAACATTCTTGTGACCAATCTTTGATATGTAGCCCATGCGTTCTTCAGCCCAAATGGCATGACCGTATAACAATATGTTTCTCGGTGGGTGATGAACATGATTTTTTTCCTGGTCCTCTTCTTCCATAAGTATATGGTTATAGCCTCAGTACGCGTCAAAAAACTCAACAACTCGTGCCCGGCTTTTGCGTCGATGAGTTGGTCGATATGTGGTAACGGGAATAAATCCTTCGGACATGCTTTAGTCTGTGAAGATAACACACACCCGCCATTTCCTATTTTTCTTTTTGACCATCACCACATTGGAGATCTATTTTGGGTATTTTGACTCCTTGATGGAGCTATTTCTAATAGTTTCTCCACCTCCTCGTGCACTGCATCGTTGATAGCCGGATTGAACTTATGTCTGACCTGCCTTACCGAGGGGTAGAATGGATCGACGTTTAATTTGTGTGTGTCGATCTTCTTGGGGATGCCTAGCATATCTGCATGGCTGAAGGCAAACAAATTTGTATTAGTTATTAAGAATTGACTAAATTTACCTAATTCTCAGAGTTTGCAGCCGATGTAGGCCTTTTTGCTGCAGTCGCTGAGGTCTAATTGAACGAGGTCGAGGTCCTCCACATTTGAGTTTGTGGCTTTGACCATTTTGGGATCCATGATGACGTCCATGGTCTCTTCTAGTATCGGCCTCGACCTTGTTGATTGTTATGCCTCTTTTTCCTTGTCTTTTTTCTATTGAAAGGTGATGTGATAGCACGCCGGGGACGTGTGTTGTTCTCCTCGTATTTTGAAACCCCCAAGGTGTTGGGAATTTGATTACTTGGTAAAAGCTGTAGGGGATGGCTCTCACGGGATGTATATCACTGGTCGTCCTACTATGGCATTGTACGCGGTGTCCTGGTCCATGAAGTGGAATGTCATCTCCAGCATTACGCCACTAGCCAAGACGGGGAGTGTAATCTCTCCTGATATCCGTTCAACTCTATTATTAACACCGGTTAGTGTGATGTAGTGTATCACAATCTTGTCCTCGAGTCTCATCTGGGTGAGGACTCGAGGATGGATAATGCACGCTCCACTTCATCGTCTACCATGATACGTTTGACATTAGTAACTAACATGCACAAAGTAATGACGTGAGCATCATTATAAGGGAAAGTCAAATCGTCGGTATCTGACTCATCGAATATGATACTTTCTACGAGTATGTCATACCGTTCGCGACTGATAGATCGTTTGAGTTTGTGAGTGGTGGTGAATTTTATGTCGTTGATGGAGGCGTCGTCGTTGCCACCGGTGATCATGTTGATAGTATGAGCTGGGGATGACGACTTCGGCGGGCCTTGGTGTTCACATCCTCTAGAAAATTTATTTTTCCCCTTGTCGCTCAGCATCTCTTTGAGGTGTCCCCGCCGCGACATGTTTACAACTTCTTGTCTGAGAGCGATGCAATCTTCTATTTTGTGTCCACGCTCCTGGTGGAACTCGTAGATGGCGTCAGATTTTTTGGTGCTCGGATCGAACCTCATCTTTGGTGGCCACTTCATATTCGTTTACTCTTGTTTCGGCTTTCCTGGCTCTGACATGCGCCATTATGAACTTATCAGCCATTTCCACGAAGGTTTCTATGGAGCGGGCTGGTAGCTGTGAGTACCATGTTAATGCCCCTCCCATAAGAGTTTCGCCAAACTTTTTTTCAGCAAAATAGAAGACAATTGCTGCTTGGTGAGGTCGTTGCGTTTCACGGCGATGACATAATGAGTCACATGACCCTAGGTATCAGTCTTTCCATCATACATACAGAGATACAACGACATTTTGATGGTCTTTGGTATGACATATAGGGTTGTTTCTTCGTTGTACGGTTGCTCGACAAACCTGTTGGCGTCTCACTTTGGCAATAGCTTAGGGACGCCCGGTATCTTGTTGACTCGTTCTTGGTGTTATTTCATTTGATCTTTGAGTGCTTTATTTTTATTCTCTATTTCTTCCATCCTCTTTAGAACAACGGCGAGGGCGTTGTCACCTGTATTATTAGTGGCATTGTGAGTTATACCTGGTGTTGGAAGGTCAAGGTCGCCTTGTTCGTCTGCTCGTTGCACTGTGTAGGTTTTTGCGGTCTGTGTAGTCGTCGTGCATGGAGTGGGATTCTTGAGCACGGTTACTAGCTTATCAGCCATCCATGCTTTGAGAGGCATTTTCACGGCCGGTGGCGTCCCTTTTTCTGTGGACGTGGAGGCCCCTTTTCCATTTGGTTTTGTTATGCTACAATGGGGGGAGGCGACCTCTCACGCCTAAAGGAGGCAGTGGGCGTCACGTCCTCGCCTAATGTTTTACAACTCTCGTTGATAGATGAGGTTGCTAGGGAAATCACCTGTTACTTTAGTCCTCTTTCTTACCTGCCAAGTAGGTTTTTGTACGTGCAAAGAAAGAGAGATCTTGGGGTTTATGAGGTTAGTGACTCACGCTAGTTGTAGATGTAAAGAAAATTAAAAAATTTAACTAAGAAATCTCCTAGACGGCGCCAAACTATTTGATCAAAAATATAGTTCTTGGCTTAACCAATTTGATTTTAAACAAAGAATAGTTAATCTTAGCTAATAATAATATCCTAAAGACAAAACTATCGATGTTGTGACGAATAACCTGAATATTTTTCAGATGGCAATGAATATTAGCAATAATAACAATATTCATTAATCTAAAAATATGGAATATGGCATTAAATACTAATAAATAGCAATAAGTGACATTTAAGTAAATAAAATGTGTGAATCACCCGAAAAGGGATGAGATTAATGGATATTCTCTCTAATAATGATGAATGATTGATAAATCTTTTAACACTAAGGTTGTTCTTGGATCCAGCGAAAATGCTAGACAAGAATCTTAATAAAAGGTTATTTTTATATGCTTGCAATAGGACTAGATTCTCTCTATACAGTCAATGTGTTTCTTTACAAATGAATATCTCATGTCCCCTATCATTGTGTCTCTTTTTATTTGTAGATCAGGGAACATGTTCCTAGAAACTTTAATAGTACAAGTGCAATAAATGTCCACTAGAATATTATTTTTTTGTGTCTTATCTTAAAATTAGATGTTATAACTCTGTCTAAGATGCTCGACCTCGACCTTGAACTATGATGACTTTACGACCTTGATCTTTGCTGACTCTTCGATCGCGCTCTTCATCGCTTCGAGGCTACTTCGACCTGGGGCCGATCTTTGTGGGGACCTTACCGATAGCACGTGGCAACCAAAAAGGCTATCAGGGTGTTGACGTGACTTGCCTACGTCAAAGACATTTTTTTGGCCCATACACTTTTGAGAAAATAATTTTCAAAATAAGTGATTTTAGAAACTTGTCGCTCTTAGTCTGGGTACGCGTGTGTAATCATTTCTTCTTATTTTTTAAATTTCAACTACATATGTTCGTGTATAATCTCTCCAATCATTTTATTTGAAATTGTACAAGAAGTAGTTGTAAACACTTATTTGTATGCTACTAATGAGAGACAATCTATCATTGTTTTTAGCACCAACTCTTTTCGATCACGAACTCCTACTAACGATAGGTGCACTTATTCTTGTTTTCAATACATATCTACCTTACTTCTTAAAAAGATAATCATTAGAAAATTGAAGGATCATAGTCCAATATGCCTGGTTATCTACTATGTCTTATAATTTTAATAAATTGTTATTTATAAATATATATATATATATATATATATATATATATATATATATATATATATATATATATATATATATTCAGCCTCGAAAATATGTATTCAATTGAACCTGTAACTATAATGTTACATTCGTCACTATAGCTGCAGTTATCACCTTATGGAATTTGATTCCCAATCTTAAAATCTTCTTCCCCTCCCCCTATAAATAATAAAAAAAATTAAAAAATAATGTATGAAATCCAAAAGAGAATGGTGAAAAGAAATTAAAAAAAATGTATGAGGAAAAAGAATAAATACAAAATTCATCAACTAATTATTCTGTAGTCAATAAGCACAAGTTAAGGACGAGGCCACAAAACAAAAAATGGGAAGAGAGTAGGTGAGATGGTGACCCATAATCTGTTTTAACCGGACAGGTTTCAGCATCTTACCAAAACAAGCTTTGTCATTCACAAATTGCTAAAGGCTAATAGTCTCTTTGGTTAAAAATTTTTTGAGGCAAAAGCGCTTTTTTTTTTGGTCAAAATTATTTGTTTTCCAAAATTAAGGTGTTTGGCCAAGATTTTGAAAGGAAAAAAAGTATTTTTTAGGAGAAACAGAAGCAGTTTTGGAGAAGCAAAAAAAAAATTCTCTCGAAAAACATTTTTTTGAAAAAGCACTTTTCAGAAAAATACACTTAGAAGTAGTTTTGGAGAAGCGGAAAAAATAAATTCTCTCGAAAAATACTTTTTTTAAAAAGTACTTTTGAGAAAAATACATTTAGAAATAGTTTTTTAAAACTTGATCAAACACTAATTGCTACTTAAAAATATTTTTTAAATTAATTAACTAAACATAAATTATTTTTCACCAAAAAAACTTTTTAAAAAATATTTTTTAAAATAAGCTGATTTTTGTCGCGGCCACACAAGCTATGAGTAAGTGGACATGAGTAGAAGTGGAAGTTCATCAATATAATCCAACTTTAGGAAATCATTTCAATTACAGTGTTTGTTGAAATTGAACTAGTCATTGTGGGTCCTACTGGGGTTGGTGAAACCTCTAATGACTCGCGCTCTTAACCGAGCCACAAAAAAGTATTGGGACGTATAATTGGTTGAAACTTGAAGAAAGAGTTTTTAAAATTATGTTAAAAAATAAGTTTTAGAAGTTAATAGTCAGTTTGCCATGTATTTTATTTGAAAAAAACTTAAAATTTAGTAAGTGGACAGTTTCTGAGAACTTGATTTTTTTTTTTTTAATGTTTTTCAAAAACTAATCATGCTCCATGAACAAACAGTATTTTTAAACTTGTTTTTGAAAATATACAAAATCTATGGTAAAACGGGTGCTTAATCATCAATCATCTCTAAATATCATGGATAATAAAGTAAATTGCATGGTCAAACTTAATTATTAAGCTAAATAGTCATTAGTTGGACATCTCTAACTTATGATTTTTGATTTATTTTAAAAAAATTAGCTTCCTATAACAACATATAACATGAATTGACAAGACATAATACAAAATAAAAGTCAAAAAATTATTTATTATGGACCGAAGGGAGTAACAATTTTCATATAATTAAAAAAAAATCTCCAATAATTAAATATTATCCAAATGTCTACCATATAATAATAGAAACATTTCCATACGAATATCAGTTTTACCTTTTTGATAAAAAGTATTTTATTTTGAGAAAGTATTTTAAATAGAATAATCAATTATTGAAGAATGATTTGATCAATATCAGTTACAATTCAAGATTGTTTCTTGTCAAGTTTTGACAATTTTCAAGTTACAATTAAAACATAGAACTATTCATAGACAATATTTAAGACCGTTGTTGCATTAATGACTTATAATTTTTAAGCACAACTAATTTATTGTCATTAATAATCTCCGATGCAGGTTTCTCTTGTAGTATTTATGATAATATCCAGTTCCTCAACTATAAGTTGTAAATGCGCAATAAGTATCCACTTTGAATTATTAAGATCCTCTTATAAATAGAATTCTATTTATGGTGAGTGTCAATATTCTAGAGAGATTCTAGGGATTTTACTTGGTGGCTAAGTTATTCTTTCCCTATAAATAGAGGGGTCCTATTCCATTGTAATTGATCCCAAAATTCAATAAGAATTCTCTCTCTCTTTCTCTGCAATATTGTTCTTGTTCTTTTACTCCCTCCGGTTCACAATAAGTGTCCAGTTTTCTTTTTTATTTTGGTTCAAAATAAGTGTCCAGTTATGTTATCAAGAAAAAATTCAATTTGTTTTTACTCTTTTACCCTTATGTGCATGTCCCTAAAAAGTTTTTCTCACTCCTCATTATAATTATGTGACCAATACTTTAATAAGGGTAGTTTAGTCATACTAGGTTTTTTTCCATAGGATTTAGTAGTTTCTTAATGGGCGTGCTAAAAGGAAACTAGACACTTATTGTGAACCGGAGGGAGTATTGTTTTATAACACGTTATCAGCACGAGACTCTAACCAATTGAGTAGAAGCAGCATGATTGAGCATAATGATTGTCAAGTATTCAATGAACTTCCTTTATGATTAAATTTTGGATTTAAGGTAAGTATTTTACTTTATTTTTCTTTTTAAAATTCTATAATTTGATTTTAAATGCAAGCAAAGACAATAAACTTTGATTATAACTCTTATAAAGTTTGCAAGAAATTATAACACCAGAAGTGGTAAAATTTCTATGCCTTGCCATGATCAAATCCATGTATGATTGTGGGCAAAGAAACTGTCCCATTGAATATGCTTCATTCTCATTCCCTTAAGAGAATGTGATAGCAATATGTGATAAGTCTGAAAGAAAATAAAATATTACCGTGAAGGTATCAATGGATGTGGACATGGTAATAGACGAAATTATAATCGTCATCATTATGATAATGAGAAAAATAAGAATTCTCAAAATAATATTTCACTCTTTGAAAATAATATTTGTCATCGATTTGACATGAGATTTTGTAAAGCACATAAAGATGATTATGGTTCATTCATGATGTGAATGTGACAACATCTTATTTATGAATGCATATTCATTCTTGGAAGAATATGAACGTGCCAGTGGTAGTGGATATACCACACTTACCTTTAAAAGGAGGTTTGAGGTGAAATAAGAAAATAATTTCATTATTATGGCACGAATAGTCATTGATAACATACCTGTTGTGATTATGCCCAAAATATTATGGGAATGTTATTATTGCATGGCAAAAAATTAATAGTTAATATAATATATCTAGCTTATAATGATTTTGACCGTGATCATAATGGTCTAACTTTCTCATTAAAAGTGATATTCACCATATGGATGTTGATGAATAGGTGGTAGTACCAAATTAACTGAGAGCTCTGAAAGAGCCAATTATTACTATTTTGGAGGAATACAATTGATTATCATGTCAATTTATTGTGTTGCAGTAAGTCTCAAAGAAACTTATTGAGTTTCTAAAGTATTCGCGAATTCGATTGGTTACACTAAGACTATAAATAAAGAAAATATCTAATATCTTCTATTACTACAACTTGTAGTGGGGTAATATATATGTGAAAAGTTACCCGCTTTATTCTTCAGTTTCTACTATACAAATAAAAGAATACCACAATAAAGTGGATGTTTATTGATAAAAGAACCCATATCATAATAAGTTTATTGATAATTGTCACGTCATGGTGTAAACCTGAACTTTATCAATATTGATAATTTATTCGGTTTGCATAATTGGTTTAGCCATATCAATTTAAGTATGATGTGCAAAAATGAAAGAGAATTCACATGGGTATATATTAAAGAAATAGAAGGTTCTTTACGAATTCTCTTATGTTGCTTGTTCTCATTAATTAATAAACCAACTAAAAATTGGGATTGAATCCCAATAATGCTAGAAATATCAAAGGTGAATATGGGCTCATTCACATGCCATGTATACCACATATGATGCATCTATGAGATGGTTACATCTGCAATTATTATTAACCTGCAACCTGTTGTTTGCGTGGTAACTTGCTCAATCATTTAATTTAGAGCATAATTTCCAGATTGTCTATTCAAGATAGTTCATCTTGATAAGTTGGTTTACATCATAATTGATTTAGCAAAATGATTTATTGAGTGCCTTCACTTAATAGCTAAACTATTACTTATGAGAACTAAGTTATTTGTATCAGTTTGATATACATTATATACGAAAGTATATTACATTCTCCCATCACAAGTGGTTCAGGGTCAGGAACCAAATAATTTCATCTTATTATTATTGATGTGCTGTGTATATTTTGATTAACACCATAACACATAAAGATGAGTTCCCAAAATTGAGGAAGAGAATTAGTTTTTCTAACATGAGGGGGAGACAAGATAAACAACTGAGAAAAAGTTACATGGAATGAATTATCATTTCTATATCTAGATCCTCGAACAAGATAACATGAACTTGAAGTTCATAAAAAGATAATTCATTTGCAATATATTGCAAAGCATGCCAGACGCATTTGCTGACCCAAAGAAAGTAACTATTTTCTCATTGCAAATGCTCCTATTAAGTCCTAGAAGGACAAAGTCTATGGTACACTTAAAGCGTATAGACAAATCGGTTCAAATAAACTTCTTGATAAAGAAGATGAGTAAATGATTGAAATGATCATAATAAAGGAGGCAAGTGATCTAGAAGATCACATGACATAACACTTCATAAAATCTCAAGAGAGGTTCAGATACCTGAAAATATGAACGAAAAGATCTCTATGTTATGTCTTTATGAAAAATAATATTGGAACCGATATAAAATGTTTGCCGACGACATCTTTCATAGCGTTAAGTATACATGAGTATCTTAAGTCTATCGAATACAGACACAAAAATATCCAAATGGAAGAGACACAATTCGAATAGAATTTATTTCATATGAAAGACACGTAGTTTTGGACTTTTCAAACACTTGAAAGTATAAAGTTAATGGTGTGTGCAATCACTTCCATGTATCTTATATGTCTGGCATGACATGAAAACTTGATGCAAATCTAAAGTCTATTTATATGGCTTATATGACATAACTTATATGACAATCCCCGAAGAATATTGCTTAAATCATATAGAATTCTTGGTCATGAAGTACTACATCCTAAGTGCAATTTGTGCACATTTGTATCTTGCTATAACTATAAGCATGATAATGTGATAGTGAAGATTTTCAAGGTGCAACATATTCATTGAAATTAATATGGATGATTTATTCACCAAATCTCTTATGACATCAGCCTTCAAGAAGCTAGTGCACAAGATTGGTAAGCTAAGGCTCAAGGATGTGAATTGATGCTCTCATTGGGGGGAGTTAATACGCGTTGCACTCTTTTTCCCTTACAAGGTTTTGTCCCACTGGTTTTTCCTTGCAATGTTTTTAACGAGGCAACCAAAAGGCGCATTGTTAGATATGTGTACTCTTTTTCCTTTCTAGATTTTTTTCCCATTGGGTTTTATTTTAGTTAAGGTTTTAACGAGGCACATGTATAGGCATTCAAGGGAGAGTGTTATAAATAGAATTTTATTTATGGTGAATGTCTATATTCCAGAGAGATTCTAGAAATTTTACTTGGTGGCTAAGTCCTTCTTTCCCTATAAATAGAGGGGTCTTATTCCATTGTAATTGATCCCAAAATTCAATAAGAATTCCCTCTATCTTTCTTTGCAATATTATTCTTGTTCATTTTTATTTCATAACAAATCCATAATTCTTAAATTGACCACCCCAACTCTAGTAGTAATCAATTTGATGACCACCCCAACTCTAGTAGTGATCAATTTGATGTCAAGTATGCTATCTCGAAAACATAACGTGACCATAGACCACATGCACCACATTCAACGCGTGGGATATTCACATGCAAATGTTTTTTTTAAAATTAATATGCCATCTTACAATGTATCTTAATATTGTTAACTTTATTTGTATCACTATATTAAAAGCACGAAAGTCTTTAGCGGTCGTTCATCTTTTTATCCTTTTAAAACAGGTTTCACATTTGATAAAATTGTAATTTAAAGTATGCATATTCCTAATATTTAGTATTTTGAATCAATTATAATTTAGGTTATAAAATATTTTCTTACTTGAACTGGATAAAAATCCTACAACTTTTTAAGATATAAAATCAATAATAATTTTATTATAGATTCAATGCTTATTTGATCTATTAAACGTAATCATATAATTTATTTCATGGTACTTTTGCCAAATGCTAATATTTAGGAGTTTTCCACGTTACTTTTCCTTATTTGTTTTTCTTTAAAAATGAACCTTAATACTATTTATAAAAGGGAATCGAAACGTTACTTAATTAAAACTCAAATATATTTTGAATGAAACATAATTAAATTTCTATGAAGACAATACCGAAACATTTACGTTAAAACAATATCAAACAAAAAAATATATTTTATTTATCTCGATGACTTTGAATATAAAACTCATACACCAAAATAATTATTAACGCAGTTGATGACTTTTGCGGGACATGATTTATTTCTTGATTGAGCTAACTAATTAATAAGATCAACATTAATTATTTTTAAGAATTTGTAATTTTTAATTATTAATGCAAATATATTATTTAATAATATCGTTCATGTAATTTTTTATATTTTTATATTTATTGATATGGACACACACAACGCGCGAAACTAGTTAATAATAAAATATCACAACAAGAAAAGTACAAGTAAATAGGTCAAGCCTTACCTTTCTAATCATAGCGAAAGAAAGACATTAATTTATTATAATTAAGTGATAACATAAGATCAATATTATTAACTACAACTGAGTAATAAAATTGTATGTAAATTTGTAAGCAAAAACGGGATTTTTTAATATTCGACCAGTTGTTCGGTGCACATTTTAATTTGGGGTCCTGGTTAATTCAATTTTCGCGCCGCGTAAAATACATAAAACCGAAAAATACTCTCTAACAAGTTTTTTAAAAAATTTTAGAGTTCAAACTCGAACCCTCTATTAAATGTGAAATGATGTTATCCATCTCACACAATCCTTGTTAAGACATGGTATTTGTTGATTGAATTAATATAAACAATAAACATTAGATAAATTTATCAGATCCGGAGTTGTGTGTTTTCAGTTTATTCACTTTGCTTGATAGCATGCGCTTTCCATTTCCCACGTTTAAATAGAGGACCCGCAAAGTCGCAAACAGGCTGACAAGATTATTGATTAAGGGACCACCTAGTCCTATGATGCTAGAAAGATTATTTAAATTTCGTTATTATTTCACACAGTGAATTTTGTTATATTTACAAACAACAACGACTATTAAAATCTCACAAGTAGGATCTGCGGAGGGTAGTTGTATACGGTAAAAATCGAAGATACTCGATTTTGCGGGCTCGAGGGTATGTCTCGAGAGTGAGCCAGTATCGAAGCAAGTTCGAGCTCGAAGAATGCGAAGACTGAGGGATCGAGATCAGGCTAAATCAACACCGAAGTAACAGAATCACGAGATATACGCAATCGACCGCCAATCTCGGCGAGAATCTCGGAACTGGCACGACCATTAACGTTTATTGATATCAATAATGTATTTTACTTCCGAAATTAGAGTTATACCTTATTCAGGATTCATCTACTATATAAAGAGGAACTCTGTTCATTTGTAACATCATCATACACAATTATCACTTACGTAACTACTGAGAAATACAAAGCATTCTGCTCTTTTACTCGCTCTTATTTTTTTACGGTTCTTATTGTTCACATTACTCTTGTTGTTTTTACTGTTTTTGACACTTGATCTTGAGCCTAATCCCGATCGGGGGTCGATAACTTGCAATTATGCTGGTTTGATTCGTTTCAATCGTTTAATTCCGTTACTTATCCAACTATTTATCAATTGGCTTTGAATTAGATCATGTATTCTTATAACCACATTACAAGTTTAATTGTTACTCGTATTTCGAGGTAAAGAGTTTGGCGCCCACGGTGGGGCTAAGGATAATAGTGATTGTTCGGTGCTAGTTCTAACATAACACACTATTTTACACTTGTTTCTTGTCAAGAATTTTGTTTTCAGGTTAAATTATGTCAAACTCATAGAACATAGCTACACATGGTGACACCGGTCTCGGACTCCACGGAGAGAACGAGAATTCTATAGCTCCAGGAATCGAGGTGCCACAGGTTGACCTCGGAGGAGCGCCGCTCGTCCACTCGGCCGATGTCGGTTTGCATGTTGCTTTAAATGCGGATTTAGGTGGGGACCCCGATGGAAGCGTACGCAGAGAGGGTCGAACTGACGGTCGAGATACTCAGGGCAGAGGAGGCGAATGTGTCAGTCTCCAAGTTATATTTGAAATGCTGCAAGCCCAACAAAACGCCATTGCTCAGTTGCAAAATCAGCACATGGCACCGAATAGGGTCGAACAAGAGGCTACTCGCCGTACCGAGCCAGTGCCTGAAAGATCAGGTGACAATACTTCGACAACTGACCCTTCAATAATGAGAATGCTCGAGGATCTTACTAAGATAATAGAATCGGGATAAAAGAAAATCGAGGCCAACGACAAGAAGGTAGAAACCTATAACTCCCGAGTTGATCAGATACCGGGGGCACCGCCGATCTTACAAGAAATGGACTCTAAAAAGTTTGTGCGAAAAACATTCCCTCCAAGTGCGGCTCCGAAGCCCATACCAAAGAAGTTCAGGATGCCCGATATACCCAAATACAACGGGACCTCGGACCTCAATGAGCACGCTAATTCTTATACGTGAGCCATAAAAGGAAATAATTTGGAAGACGATGAAATCGAGTCAGTATTGCTAAAGAAATTCGGGGAGACCCTGTCGAAAGGAGATATGATTCGGTATCACAACTTGCCACCGAACTCTATCGATTCGTTCGCCATGTTGGCAGATTCATTTGTAAAGGCACATGCTGGTGCTATAAAGGTTGCAACGAGAAAATCATATCTCTTCAAGGTGAAGTAGAGGGATAACGAGATGCTAAGAGAGTTTGTATCCGGTTCCAAATGGAACGTATGGAGTTACCACCGGTTACCGACGATTGGGTTGTTCAAGCTTTCACTTAGGGATTAAACGAGCGAAGCTCGATCGCATCGCCCCATATAAAGCAAAATTTAATAGAATACACGGTAGTGACTTGGGCAGATGTTCACAACTGATACCAATCGAAGATTAGGGTCGAGGATGACCAAGTAGGAGCCCCCTCAGGCTCAGTGCATCCAAACCGGTCGACAGGTAAAAATCAAAGAGACATTGATAGAAAATCGAGGCCGAATAAAGATTTGTATCAGCCATATGTCTCAGATAGAAGGAATAACCATCCGGGACGTAATTTTGCCTAGAAAGATTGAGTGGGTGACCGAGGACAGAATTCTCGAGGACTCATGAGTAAAACTGGTTTCGACAAATACGCAAATCCTACAGAAGCGCCCCGATTGTCGGAGTACAATTTTAGTGTCGATGCCTCGGGAACCGTATCGGCCATCGGAAGGATCAAAGACACTAGGTGGCCCAGACCTATACAAACTGATCCCTCTCAAAGGAATCCAAACTTGATGTGCAAGTACCACGACACGCATAGCCATAAGACCGAAGATTGCAGATAGTTGAGAGAGGAAGTAGCTCGATTGCCAACGAAGGCCATCTTCGAGAACTCCTCAGTGATAGAGCCAAAATCACTTTAGGGAAAGAAACGGAAGGCCTCTCTCAGCTGCACAACGACGCCCTGGTAATTTCTATCTTGCTAAATAAAATTCAAGTTAAACGTGTTCTCGTGGATCCAGGTAGTTCGGCGAACATAATCAGATCGAGGGTCGTACAGTAGCTCGGCCTGCTAGACCAGATTGTACCTGCATCTCGAGTCCTAAAGGACTTCAACATGGCTAGCGAAACAACGAAAAGGGAAATAATCCTACCAGTGAACATGGTCGGGACCATCCGAGAAACAAAATTTCATGTCATCGAAGGTGACATGAGATACAATGCACTGCTCGGAAAGCCATGGATCCACAACATGAGGCCAGTACCATCGACCCTTCACCAAATGATGAAGTTCCCAACAGTGGATGGTGTGAAAACAATTTATGGGGAACAATACGCTGCAAAGGAGATGTTTGCAGTCGATGAGGTGACGTCGATACTAAAGATAAGCAAGCGGCCAAATAGCAATCACCGTCCCCAGCCTCGACCGAATTGGATAAACAGGTAATCGAATAATAAGAGGATTTCCTCACTCCTCGAACTTTTGTCGTTCCCGAAGAATCGAATGCAACTAAATCAACGGTCAAGGAGCTGGAACATGTGATACTGATCGAGTATCTACCCGAGCGTAAGGCATACCTGGGAACGGGATTGATTCCGGACCCAGGAAAAAACTCATTCAATTTCTTATTGATAACATGGATTGCTTTGCATGGTCCCATTTAGACATGACAGGAATCCCACCCGAGATAACAACTCATCGGCTGAGCCTGGACCCCAAGTTCAGAACGATAAAGCAAAAGAGAAGGCCTCAATCCGAGGTGAAGCACACCTTCATATAGGAGGAGGTAACCAAAATTCTTAAAATAGGGTCCATTTGGGAAGCAAAATATCCCGAGTGGTTAGCCAATGTAGTCGTAGTCCCCAAAAAGGGGAACAAACATAGAATGTGTGTAGATTATAAGGACTTGAATAAAGCATGTCTGAAAGACCCTTTTCCTTTGCCTAACATCGATTGAATGATCGATGCCACGGCCGGCCATGAGATACTTAGTTTTCTTGACGCCTATTCTGAGTACAACCAAATCTAGATGGACCTAGTGGACCAGGAAAAAAAGCGCATCTAGAAAACTAAAGCCGTATTTTTAGTGTCATCCTATATGTGTTATCACCACCTATCCCCTTCTAAATATATTGCACAACCTCGATTTATCAGGCCGATTAGCCAAAAGGCAGTCAAATTTGGCGGGTATGATATCGAATATCAGCCCCGAACAACCATCAAGTCTCAAATATTAACAGACTTCGTGTCAAACGTTTCGCCAACCCTCGTACCCGAAGTGGAAAAGGAAATTCTTCTCAAATCGGGTACATCGTCAGGGGTATGGACCCTCTTCACGGACGGAGCCTCGAATGTGAAAGGGTCCGGGCTCGGTATTATTTTGAAACCGCCTATGGGAAATGTTATTAGACAATCAATTAAAACTACCAAACTGATTAACAATGAGGCCGAGTATGAGGCTATGATTACATGTCTCGAACTAGCTAAAAGCTTGGGAGCGGAAGTCATCGAAGCTAAATGTGACTCCCTACTAGTAGTTAACAGGTAAATGGAACCCTCGAAGTTCGAGAGGACAGGATGCTAAGGTACTTAGACAAATTGAAGGTCACCTAGCACCATTTCAAAGAGTGGATTCTACAGCACGTACCTCGAGAACAAAATACTGAGACCGATGCACTTGCAAACTTAGGGTCATCGGTCGACGAAGACGAGATCAGCTCGGGGACTGTCGTCCAACTCTCGAGATTTGTAATCGAAGAAGGGCATGACTATTTCTCAAACTGGTTTGAAGCATAGGCCTTCAAAAGAGTTAAAGAAAAAAAGTGATCGACTTCATATGGGATCACATTGCATGTCAATTCGGGATACCTGCGGAAATAGTGTGTGATAATGGGAAACAATTCGTCAGCGGTAAAGTAACAAAATTCCTCGAAGATCACAAAATAAAGAGGATACTATCGACGTCATATCACCCTAGTGGAAACGGACATGCTGAATCAACGAATAAAACTATCATCCAAAACTTGAAGAAAAGGCTAAACGGAGCCAAAGGGAAGTGGAGAGAGAAAACTGCCCGAGGTTCTATGGGCATATCGAACGAAATCGAAGTCCAGTACCGGAGCAACTCCGTTTTCTTTAGTATATGGCTCTGAAGCCTTAATACATGTCGAAGTCGGAGAGCGCAATGCCAGGTTTTGACATGCAGCGGAAGAATCCAACCATGAGGTAATGAATACCAACCTCGAATTGTTAGATGAAACGTGAAAAGCGACACTCGTTCGAATGGCCGCCCGAAAGCCGTGAATCAAGAGGTATTACAACAGAAGAACCAATCATCGATACTTCAAAGTCGGGGACTTAGTCTTAAGAAAAATCACCATCAATACTCGAGACCCTAATGAAGGAAAACTCAGTCCTAACTGGGAAGGTCCCTATCAAATCCTCGACATAGTCGGGAAAGGATCTTACAAGCTCGGAATAATGAATGACGAGCCATTGTCGAATAACTGGAACATATCACTCCTCAAGCGGTACTATTGAAAAGGTATGGTTTTCTCCTTTTTTTCATTTACTTAAATATTCGAAACTAACTAACTGCAGGTATCCAATCCAAGAAATAGAGACCTCGGGTTTTAAAGTACGCGTTGCACTCATTTTTCCTTAGATTGGTTTTTATCCCAAATGGAATTTTCCGGCGAGGTTTTTAATGAGGCAACAACTATCTGCTACATGAGGATAATTCAACAGTATCCAAGGCTTCTTTGCAATCAAACTCGAATACTGGGGGGCAATAACCCTCATATGTTATGTATCAATGGGTCTCGATAGGAAGAATTTTGTAATGGACCAAATGGTCAAATGAACCGTGTCCATATAGATTACCCGAGTCCCGGCGACAAAACATGTACACATGTATGAATAATACAAAGAAGCACTCTTTTTTCTCGAACGTTTCATGTTTTAAGTAGAATTTCTATTATATGAGTCATGTACTTACGATTCTGATCTATTGTGCAAAACTAACACTTGTGAAAAATGGCTCAAGGGCCAAGTACAAGCATACCTCGGATACTCGGGGACTACCTACTCGAGCTATCTAAGTTCAAAATTATAAGACCTCAAAGAGGCACCCCTCGATATATAGGCCAATGACATCACATTCGGGGACTAACATTTCGAACAAGTACGAAATGATATCGGGAAACAAGTCCAAGAGACATACCCGAAGGCTACGGCCATACTAATGACTACGGTCATATAAAAGGCTACGACTGAAATAATGCGGCTCGGAGAAGTACGGCTTCCGCCATAAACTAAAGGCCTTTAAATACTTTGAAAAAACGGTAAAATAAGGCTACCCTCGGCAAAGCAATAAAAAAAGGGGCTTCGATAAAATCAGCCCTCGAACAATTTAAAGGTTTCGATAATATCAGCCTTCATAAAAACCTCAAGAGGTATCGAATTATCTTAACACAAACGAGCTAAGAAAAAATTGGGTTCCGATTGTTGGACCCTCAAAAACCTCAACGGGTACAAAAAACACATGCTAAGCATAAAGAAATTTTCACTAAGTCTTTTAGAAGAAAATGAAAAAATGATAGCCGTTTTTAGAGGCCGAATTGGAACAACTTAAAGAGCCTAAAAGCCAGCCTAAGGGCCTATCTAATAAGCCTAAGGTCCAATACAATTAGAGTTCGAGACCTCGCTCTCGCTCGATTCAAACCCAAGGGTTCAGTTATTTCGAGCTCAAACAAATGTTAACTACAGCTCGAAGATTCACATAAAAGGTAGCGGTGAGCTCGATATACTTAACAACCATATGATGAAAACATAAGTGTTCACTTTATCCTAAAACTCAAGATTCATTCCGACTTGGTTATTAAAGATAATTTGTCGGCCAGTTCGATCGAGCCACCACCAAGAAGTTCTCAAATGAGTTTCGAACTCGGGGACTTGCCCTTGTAAAAACGAAGAGCCTAAGGGTTTATTTCAATCACAAGTTGAATTAAAGCAATGAAAACTTTTCAACAAAGGCAAATAAACATACAAATGCATGAAAGAAAAACTTATGAAGGTATCAAAGGGAAATTTTCCATTACATCAAAAATATATATACAAGGGGCCGGTCAAATCCCTACAAAAGAAAATAGAAAAGAAGTTATAACCTAACTACGATCGGGGCTAGTCCCCTCGAGACCGGTTTCCTCCCGAGCAGTTTCTCCGGGGCATCTTCTTCAGCCTCACCTCCGTCTTCTCCACTCCCGGACCCACCATTATCATCATCATCGGAAGGGACGAGCTACTTGGCCTCGGTCTCGAGCTCTTTTGCCCAAGTGATCTCCTTGGAGAGGTCAAAACCTCGAGCATGAATTTCCTCGAGGGTTTCCCTCTAGGACTGGCACTTCGCCAAGTCACTGCGCCATTGCTCTCGGTTGGAAGCCTCCCTCAGCTGGGTTTGGATAGCTACAACATCATCCCGGTATATGGCTATGGATTTGTCCGCCTTGGCCTTGGTCTTTTCAGTTTCAGCCTTGGCCTCGCTGATCCCGACTTTGAGTTCTTCGACCCTTTTGGCCTATGTCGAACCTTTTTCTCTAAGGTCTTGGAGTTGGGCCTCCGCCGAAGATAATTTGGCCAAAGCCACCTCCTTTTCAATAGCAAGATGGTCCATCCTAGCTTTCCACCAATCGCAGTCAGTCTTAACCTGATCGACCTCTGCCCAAAGCAGACCGATCTTCTCTACCATCTGCTGCAGCTTAGATATCGAAGTGTTAGCTTTCATAGTGGAGTCGATTCCATACTATCGCGCCCCCTTTTTTCCCCAAGCACTCCTTTCGGGGCCCGGTTCTAAAAGGGTTTAAGACATTGGTTGAGACAACTCGTTCCTTATGAGAAAGGGGTTTGCATTTTGAAGAGTCGCCACCTAACGATTTTAAGGTGCGTTAGGGCACCTAGGGGGTTCATTTATAACTACGTTTGATAACCAGAGACAGGGTAATGGCTTGAAATTATCCTAAGGGGAAGGTCTTAGGCACCCCTCAGGATCCACAAGTGTGGTTCCCGGCCAAACAGCTTTTGTGAATTGGTACAATTTAGCAAATAAACATGTATGACTCAAATAATAGGGGATTTAAGTCTAAATACATAGATATTTGAAAAAAATTAATGGAAAGCTATATTTTGAAAGGAATTACAATCTAAGCATGTTTGTGAAAGTGAAGGGGTATCCTAGGTTCATTTATAATAAGGATCACATCAATGCAATACCCGGTATGACACTCCTCGAAGAGGGGCTACACGTGGTATTAGCGCACCGGTCATCATGTCCATATCTACCCTTTCCCACCCCGTGAAATTAACTAAAGCGAGCGTTGGTCTCGACATCTATTGCATGATGTTACATGTCCCTTCCTATCAGCCCCAGAGGAATTTAGGACTTCTATCCTATGAAGAAGGTGCTAGACAGACCCTCAAGTTTTTAAAGGTGAAAATACTAAGGCGGCATATAAGAAAACAGATAGGACTTCAATTAAGGGGAGCATGGAAGACAAATAAAAGGCTCAGATATACCTCCACACGCAGTACACATAGACAGCATGACTCATACACAGTTAAGGTCCAGATTCAGGTTCAGATCCTAAGCATGGTATCTAAGTGATAACACAAAGACATATTTATTGCATAACTCAGAGATGAAGTCCTAATCAGGCTTGCCTACTGGTTTTAAACATGCTGACAGTCAAACACTAATCACAAAAGACAGTTCTGGTTTTATTTCCTTGTGGTTTATTACCTAAGGCTTGCCTAGGTATGCAGCAGTTATTCAGAGTTGATAACAGTTTCAGGTCGTTGTACTTAATAACATGTTGTTCTAAGTGTTGCGAATGTTCAGAGACTAGTTACCAGTTTGTTAGAACATGAAGACTTTTTATACATCTGTATTTAAACTAAGTGTAATTAAATGAGTACGATCCTATAACATGATGTCTAATGCAGAATGGTGCACATGCAGTCGCTAAAACAGGATCTCTAAATGCACATAGAATCACAGCATTATGCACCGTTTCAGGAACAACATAAGTGACAGGTTTTCTTGCTTATCTTAACACATGTTTGCTAAGTGTAGAGCATGGTTGCAGCATGAATAACAACTGATATAATACATTTATCCTAAGACAACATCTCTAAATGAAGTTTCAGAACATGTTTACAAGGCAGAATCACATAATATCGATTATTTTTGTTGTTGGTAATATTTTCCCTATAGATAGGATTTCTAAGTGGGGGCAATAAATGATGACGTGCTGAAAGAAAACAGTGTATGTGAGCCTAAATAGCATGATATCTAATGCATGGCATACTTGGCATATGTTGTACCTAAACATGGTTGCTATTGCGCATAGAGAAAGTAAACCTATAAACATGGTCTCTACCCTTGATTATACGACAACATGCATATCACCCACCCATTTTTCACTATCTGACCCCAGAGTTGTTTACAATTAATTATTACAGACCATTGAATAGGAATTACATAACTAAAAACAAAGAAAATAAGAAGTTAACTATAGGGAGCCTACAGAATAGGCCCAGATTCTCCATGTCCTCAATGTCAGGTAATGTTTCACAGCCTTTTCACAATCCGGGTGTGTCAGAGTTCCCTAAGGATATCAAGAAATCCTGGGCAGTGCTCACACCCAGATTTCATAGCCAAGATAGAGTAAGTGCAGTGTGGAAAGGCCAGCTTTTGTATGTCAAAGTTCAGAGGGAGCTCAAGGGTACCAAGGCAATGCTCACACAAAATGAGCAGAACTTAATGGTCTAAGAGTAGACTGAGAGTGCTTGATATAGTTTGAAAACTTTGGGTAAGAAAACAATTTTGGAAAAGAGACTTGATGGAAATAGTTTTTCATAACAAAAGTTTAACTGATGAAAACAATTTGAAAGAACATGAACACCAATCTCAGAACCAAGGCAAAGTCAGCATCACACAAAGGACCCAGAATGGTCCAACAACCACAAACAGGGGTAAGGGGATTTGAGGGACACATAGGTACATAATACTGAACATGTAACAGGTAGGAGTATGCATAAACAATCAGAGATCCTAAAGGGTTTAGGAATTGGGGAATACAATGGGGTATATGATTAGACCATCATAACAGTACCAAACAGTTAAGGCTCCAATCAGAATAATGTACCAAACACAGGCATGGGGGATTCATATAAGAAACATGTATTAAGTATACAGAGACATGTTGGTCATGACAAACAAAGCATAACTTAACATGTATATGGGCTTCAGGATCTTAATTACATGTTGAAAAGCAAGGTAATAAATGAAAGCAAATTAGAAACACAATGAATTTCAATAGTAGTATAAATATATTGGTTGGAGAACTGAAATATGAATTAGAACATACCAGTGAGGTGAAGAAAGCAGTAACACAAAGCAAAAGATAGAAGATGCATAGTAGTTAGCCTTGGCTTGCAGCCGGCTAACTTAGAGTAGTAGCAAGTAGCACAGAAGAGAGAATAGAGAGAGTAGCAAGTTTTAGTTGTGAGAGAGAGAGTTGAACAGATTAGTTTGTGTCCCTAAAATGAGAGAATAGCATACATATATATAGTTTCTGAAAGCTGGGTTGAAATAAGGTAAAAATCAAAATCAATTAACAATTATGGAACTTAATATCAATTCGAGTTAAATAAGCCCAAGTACTCCCATAATTAAGGGAGTTATTCAAACGGTGAGTACAAATAAGGAAAGGGGCCATATATAGACTAAAGGGAACATTCAAACTTTGTGAAATCGGCATGAGTATCCCTTAATTGAAGGGGTTAAATTCAAACGGCTAATAGGCAAATAACAAATAAGGAAAGTTCCCATGCATATACCATATAAGGAAACAATTTCAACCCAATACAAGTATACAATTGAGACTAGGTTCATCAGATTTTAATTAAGGAAATAGGGATCAATTAACAGTAAATCAACCATGTAACAAGGTAAGAAATAAGTTAAAATTCAGAAGTCAGTAAGAATAGTCCATAAGAAATCAGTAAGATTTTTCAAATCTCAAGGAATCAAGGATTCAAATAATAAATCAGGAACCCTAACGAAGTAAAATTACCGAGAATCGGGGATTCAAATAGGAATAACGTCAATTAGGCAAATAATAGGCCAGCAAAAGCATAGCAAGGTAAAGAACCACATAGAATAAGGGATTCGATGCTAGCACACATTAAACGAACAGGGAGAATTAAAGAGTCAAAAACCCTAATGACTATAGTAGCAAAATCACATAGGTTTAGGGACAAAGTAGTAACACTAAAGGGATTAAACAGAATGAACACAATATAAGCAGAAGAAAATAAAATCAGGAAC
Source organism: Nicotiana undulata (assembly GCA_005239495.1). Taxonomy (NCBI): domain Eukaryota; kingdom Viridiplantae; phylum Streptophyta; class Magnoliopsida; order Solanales; family Solanaceae; genus Nicotiana; species Nicotiana undulata. The sequence continues at coordinate 16,751 of ML290035.1, read as the reverse complement.
CCTAATGAGCAAAAATAGGGTAAGATCACAGAAATTTTAAAACGTTTATGAGAAATAAGAGTTCATACAATTAAACATCAGTCAAAGAGAGACTCAGAAACATAGAGTTTTCAACATAATAAGTCAAATGAAAAGAGAACTTTGAATAAATCGTTGAAACATAGAAAGAATCACAGAATGATAAAAGTGGAAGAAAAAATCATTTTGAAAGAGGGGTTATGAAACCCTAATTTTGAGACGAAAAAACGTTTAGAAACAGGAAGGTTTTTGAAGGAAACATGTAAAAGTTTCATAATATACACAAATCTAAGACAGATCTAAAAGAAAATCGGAAAATCTTGAGAGTTAGGGTTTCAGAGAACCCAAAGAAGATAAGAAAACCTTAAAATATTACCGGTTTTAGCCGGAAAACTCATAGATCTTACTCGAACGGTCGGAGGTGGCCGAAAAATGGCATGAAGGATCATGGGTAGGAGTTGAACCGCTCTACGTTTACCTGAGGACCTCAGGGTAGTATCAAACCGGCGTGGGGGTGAGGCAGAGGCTAGTGGATGGTGAGAGGACATAGCTTCCGGCGAGGGAGGTGGACGGAGAAGGAGGACAGAGTCCATCGGAGAGGAGGGAGACGAGAAGGTTCTAGAGAGAACCAGAGATAGAGAGAGGGGGAGGTAGAGAGATGATTGAACGAGGAGTGAATGAGGGGAAGGGGGGTTAGTCGTTAGGTCTTAATTTGGTAAGACTGAATCTGGGTCGTTGATCTAATTTGATCAACGGTCCAGATTACACACAGGATTGGGTCCGGTAGGCTTAGAGATTGGGCTTGGGTCGTCTTGGGCCAATTAAATGGATTAGGACCAGATTTGATTTAGGCTAGATTTTAAATAAAAACTGGCTATTAGTTAAATACCCATAAAAATAGATAAATAATTAATAAAAATATCTAATAATTAGATAAAATGAAATTAAGGCTAAATAGAGGAAATTAAGATAATTAACTAGTATTAAAATATAAAATGACTAATTATTGAATTAAAATAGCATAAAATGTGTAATTAGGCTATAATTGCAAAGTTATTGTAATTATAGCCAAATAATGCCAAATTGGCTAATTTGTGAAATAATTAAATTCTAATAGGATTAAAATGATATATTGAGCTAAGAAATATTTTAAAATTATTTGTAATGCAATTTATGAATAATTATCTGATATAAAGTACTGAATAAATTAGAAAATAGGTTGATAAAAATATGGAAAAATACCAATTATTATAAAAGTGATTTTGAAGGTATATATGCAAATTTTAAAATAATTTGAGGAAAAATTGGGTATCAACACATACTGAATCAAAAGGTCGGTTACCTGCTTGTCCAACTCGGCCTCCTCCTCGTGAGCCTTGGCCAGGTCCGCTTGAAGGTCCTTTATGACCTCGTCCTTTTGGCCGCAAAGAATCTTCAGAGCATTCCTCTCTTCCGAGACCCTTCAGAGATTCGCACTCACTAAGTCATCTCGAAATTTGGCAGAAACCTATACAAAGAAGAAGAACACAAGTTATAGAGAATAACCTTGGAAATAAGGTAAAGAGGAATAACAAAAAATCAACAAGCACTTACCTTGGAAAAAAATCGTTGAGCTTCCGCCATGAGAATCGAGGCGTCAATGATATCGGAGGCATCATTGACCCCCACAAAGCAATCCCGGAAAGGATCGCCAGTGCTAGAGCCTCCGCCAATATCGGGGGTCTTCAACCTTTGGGCATCCCTTATTGCCTCTTCGGAGAAGACCAACATTAAAGGCATTAAACCTATTGTCATGGCCCCGAGTGAATCACTCGGGCGGTTCTGTCTGATTCTCCTAGTTTTAGAACCGGCCCCGCCCGGTGTGGAAGTTGATGATCGAGAAACCGTCTCGATTTCATGAGACTTGGGGTTCACCCTCGAACTCTTCTTCGAAGCCTCCTCGATATGAGGCTCGGTTATAGCGGGTGGAAACTCGGAATGCGAAGTGACCTCGATAGCCTTTCTGCGCGAGCTATCAATGAAGGGGTGCCTTCTTCTTCCTCGTCCTGGTCCCTCAACGTTTGGACCGCATCCGCTGAGAGTCCGACTGTTTTTCTCCTCACTTTTCGAGGTTTGGGTTTGGAGACCTCGGATTGCGAGGGATTTTTCCCTTTCTTATCCTTATCCGTCCTCGGGGCTGGGGACTCAACTTCGCCACCTTCGCTCGAAGGACTTAGAATGGCATCTTTGGTCAGGCCTACATAAACACAAGATTAGTAATGAAGAAAATGGGTAATTGCTTCAGAATACATAAGAAAAGAACTTACCGTGGTTCTTGGCCTCCCAGCTTCTTTTGGCCAAATCCCTCTGCACTCGTTCAACACGAGTCTAAGTGGAGGCAAGCTTGTGGGTCTAGTCATCGAAATCGGGCACATCTTCGGGCATCCAAGGGGCAGCTACATGATCGAAGGGAAATGTTAGTCAAGATCGAGAGAAACATAGAATCAAAATCTCGAAAGGTCACTTATGATTGGCTATCCACTCCTTGGGGAACAACATATTTTCTTTTGGTATTATATCACAGGTCCTCAACCGTATGAATCGACCCATCCAGCCTCGATCTTTATCCTTGTCGATATTCAAGAATAGGGATTTTGTTACTCGGCAGTTGAGCCTAATTATCCCTCGATAAAGTCGAGGCATGTACAACCGAATAAGGTGGTCCAGTGTGAGTTCTAACCCCCGGCCTCGTTGGAGTAGAAGCGCAACATGATCACTATGGGCCAAAGTGAGGGGTGGAGCTGACCGAGGGTAACCTCGTACCTCTTGCAGAGGTAAAAAATCACAGGGTCGACGGGACTCAACGTGAAGGGGTAAGTGTAAACACTCAAGAACCCTTCACATGTGTGGTGATGCTCTCTTAAGGTGTAGGAATACGCACCACCACCTCTGGAACCCATCTGTAGTCCTTCTTCATGGCACCGAAATGGCCCTCGGTAATCGAACTCATGTACATCGATACATGTTTGCATCGACTCGACATCGATGAGGTGTTATCAACTTTAAAATCAGTTCTAAGGACACAGGGGCCAGGTATGTGTTCATGGACGGCCGGTTCTACCTGCGTTTTATTGTCGACCGGCCAGGAGGAGGAAGATTGAGCTTTATTTTTGCGGTACTGTTTTAGAGGTCTTCGCCTTTTGTGTATGTGAGGAGAGTAAAAGAAAGGTGTAGAACGGGTGGCTCCGGTGGAGACAACGGTGGTTTGATGAGCGGCGATGAGGGAAAGGCAAGAAGGATTGGGAACTCAAGAGTTATGATCAAAGAAAAGTAAGTTTTAATATACTAAAAATGTTATATTTATTGGTTTAAAACGGCGGTTCGGTGTTATTGGGGGCCGACCGGAAACTGACATACATTGATGGTTTTTGGGAATCGAACCGACGAGACGCTTCGGTCACATCCATCGCTTACGTCATGGAGATGACATCATGATTGAGGTATTGAAGAATCGAGGCTCAAATCGTTTCTTACCATTTCATTCTAAGAAACACGGGGACTATCTGTATACGGTAAAAATCGTGGATATTCGATTTTGCGGGCTCGAGGGTATGTCTCGAGAGTGAGCCAGTATCGAAGCAAGTTCGAGCTCAAAGAATACGAAGACTAAGGAATCGAGATCAGGCTAAATCGACATCGAAGTTACAGAATCACGAGATAACTGCAATTGACTGTCAATCTCGGCGAGAATCTCGGAACTGGCAGAACCATTAACGGTTATTGATATCAATCATGTATTTTACTTCCGAAATTAGAGTTATACCTTATTTAGGATTCTTCTACTATATAAAGAGGAACCCTGTTCATTTGTAACATCATCATACACAATTATCACTTATGCAACTACTAAGAAATACAAAGCACTATGCTCTTTTACTCGCTCTTAACTCTTTACGGTTCTTATTGTTCATATTAGTCTTGTTGTGCTTACTGTTTTTGGCACTTAATCTTGAGCCTAATCCAGTTCGGGGTCGATAACCTGCAATTACGCTGGTTTGATTCATTTCAATCGTTTAATTCCTTTACTTATCCAGCTATTTATCATTTGGCATTGAATTAGATCATTATAACCACGTTACAAGTTTAATTGTTACTCGTATTTCGAGGTAAACAGTAGTGTATATGAAGATCTTACCCCTACCCCGAAGGAATAGAGAGGTTGTTTCGAAAAGACCCTCGGCTTAAGAGGACGAAAAGACGATAAGAGAAGGGAAGGGGCAATATATTAGTAATATTAGACAGAAACCAAAGAAATAATAACAGTATTATAAGAACTAGAAAATAGTTGAAATGCAATAACAAAACCATAAAATAATCCTCGATGCTATGAAAATGTAAGGATTGTGAGAACACAACATAAACATCCTCATCATTCTCACCGCCCCATGGATAATCGACCCCATGTACTTAAAGCTACTTCTCTTGGGGATGACTTGTGATCCAAGCCTCACGTCCAAGCTCACTTCCCCCGACTCGGCGCTGAACTTGCATTCTAGATATTCTGTCTTAGTCCTGCTCAACTTGAAACCCTTAGACTCAAGGGTACGTCTCCAAACCTCCGGCATCTCGTCAACACTGTCTCGCGTCTCATCAAAGTATTATAAATTACACTGCTTTTAGAAATAAAAATATTTTAATTAATGAGAAATATAGTCAAAGAAATGGCTTCTTGCTTCTTCAATGACTTTTTCTGTTCCACAAAATTAGATTTTTAATACAATTTGATGGGTAGAATTTCTTTGGTTACTGAAAAAATTCGAATGCATGAAAAATATTAAAAGTGAAATATTTTGAATCTCGATATCTGAATAATCAATTTGACAATTTGCCGTTAAACTTTCACGAATTCGAATTTCATAGGCGTAAGATAATATAACAATTTTGACATAGGAAGGTAAGACAAGGTGAAGAATTTAGATTAGTTGTCAAGCCTTATCTATTTCAAGTTTCACACTAGTAATGTCCACTTAATCACAAAAATATACTCCTCGGTCCAAAATAAGTTATTTTTGAGTGTTTTCACACATATTAAGAAATTCACCTCTTAACATTAATTAGTAATGAAATTGACCATATTAATATTTATTATCTCACATAAACACTCCTAACACATACTTCTACACTATTTACTCCAAGGGCAATGTAAGAAAAAAATAATTAATTCATTCTTGAAATCTGAAAAAATCACTCATTTTATACCACAATAAAAAGGTTAAAAAAATCACTTATTTTGGACCGGGAGGAGTAATGATAACATTCAATTTGGGTTATTAGGTGGAGAAACAAATTAAAGGATTTTATTCGTCCCATTTCACGTGACATATCCAGTTTGGAAGAGTAGACACAATTTTCTGTTTACTGCAACAGTGCAATTTTTTTGATGGATCTTTAACAGACTGAAATTCTAAGTTTTCTGAATAATTTGTATTTATGATATAATCCTGGTATCTAACTTGTATATAGTATGTAAATGTTGGCTCGTTTTACTCGGTTAAATTAATTAGTCGATTATTTTTTATTAGCAAGCTCTTTTTTATTTGTTAAATAGAAGACTATATACGAATTAATCAATAATCATATCTAAAAACCATGTGTCGTTTTTTTTATTTTATAAAATGCCATAATTCATTGCTTCGTAAAATGTGCATACTTGATAGATCGAAGAGTAAGGTGAAAAGTTTAAGTTGAGCATATCATAACTAACTTGTAATGTGGAACCTTTTCTTTTTTATATACTTTTAGAGCGTCAAAACTATTTCATTTAGTAATAAAAATATATATAAAATTTATATAATATTTGTATATAACATACCGAATATATATAAGCAAAAAAGAATATAGCAAAAATATTTTTTTATTATTATTATTTTAGAACGACTATACAGTGCCATTTTCCTAAATAATAGATTTGCATGCAATTAAAAAAAACTCATGCAACCATGAAGCTTTTGAAGGCAAACTTACTCTTACATTCAATATCTTCAGTTTGGGTCTTAGGCCCATAACTCTTTTAGACGTAAAAATTGCACGGGGCGTCTTATTTGGTCGTCCCCATTTAGCCTATATTTATTTATTTTAAATTTTTAACTTGTACTCATTTTTTAAATAACTTCAGCCCCCATTCTCCTTCTCCTTCTCCTTCTCCTCCTTCGTTTTATTCTTCTTCTTCTTCTTCTTCTTTCTTTTGCTGCTGTTGGTGCTGCTATGGAACTTCAGTTCATGGGATGGTTGCCATAAATATGTTTATTAAATTATTTAAAAACAAATTATAAATGATTACGTAATTTAATAGGCAATAATTTATGAATATTTCCACGTACGTAAGTTAGTAGACAATGATAATTATGTTCTTTTTACATTTATTGTTTCTAAAATTTATGATTTAGATAATGTTGGCAATCTGATTATTTATCTAGTATGTTAGAAAGCTTTTTCAAAAACTTCAGCTTATATAGTGCTAAAAGTTTTACAAATGAACTAAATAACTTTATCTCTAAAGCTGAAGTTCACCAGTTCCCAGTTACAAAATAAAAACTTCAGCAATTACAAACAAAAACTTCAGCAAATAGAGCACAAAACTTCAGCTTTACAAACAAAAACTCAGCACACTTGCTACTTTAGGCCCGTCTACTAGAATGCTGAAGTTTTGCGTGATTGCATTTGCTACTTCCTCGTATGCTGAAATTATGTGAAAAAGCGAGTACACTTGCAAATTTTTTTGCAAAGCGGGCACAAGTTCAAACGTGACAGAAAAAGCAGGTATAGATGCAAATGCCCCCTTTTAGACCACACTATTTCCAGCATTAATCCAAATTAAAGGGGCAAGAACAAAGAAGTCAAATAACGTGGATTGACCAGTTTTTGAACTGGTAATTAAAAAATAGTGAGTGTTTGTAAAGTAATTGGAAAATAGTCACTAGTTAATGCGACGATAAAATCTGAACTAGTTGAAACACAAAAATTCAGTATAATATGCGGGATTATGGAACTCATGCGTATGAAATTTCAGCATATTATATTGAAATTCCAACACATTATTAATTGAAGAATTAACCCAAATAGCCGCCCTTCCAACCGCTTCAACTAAAAATAGGTATAATATATGTATAATGTTTGTATTATACGCGTATATTATGTATAAGCATTGTATAATCTATTTATATGGCTATAAGAAGTAAATATGAATATGACTATTTATGTAAAGATCTCTTATTAATTCCGGTATATTATGCTAAAACTTTATATGTAAAAGTTTTTAACTACAACATAGTATGCTGGATATTTTTTGAATTTTAACTAAGAGTGTCTTTATATAAATTTTATTTTCGTAGGTGAAATAGCTAATTTTTTTGTTTTGAAATTATGGTTAACTTTCAAATAGCGTAAATCGAGCTAATTTAGAATTTCTTAGAACAAAGAAATGTACGAATTACGATGGAGGAAACTATGTAAAAATAGCACAGGCTACTTAGTTTTCGGACTAGTCATTTAAAAATAGCCAGCGTTTGTAAAGTCATAGTAAAATAGTCACTATTTTGCTGCAACACGGAAAGTTCCAGCATAATATACTGAAAATCGGTGCACCTGTGCATGAACTTCCAACATATTATGCTGGAACTGCAACACGCGGAAAGTTCCAGTATAATATACTCGACCGGTATATTATATTAGAACTCCGGTATATTGTACTAGAGTATTTTTTCGGATTTTGAACAGTGTTTTCATTCAAAATTATCTTTACATCAAAAGTGACTAAATTTTAATTATTTTTAAAACTGTGACTACTTTTAAATGACCACTTGTAAATCTGGCTAGTTTTTAATTTTTCTCGGAAAATATAGGCCCAAAAGAATCAAAGACAAGTTCTCTCTGTTCTAAAATCTTTTTGGCCCACGTCATGCGGTATATGTTCTAGGATATTTCAATAAAAGAAAAGAACAAATTGAATCATGTTAAAAATCAAGCTCAAAGTAACAATATAAAACAAGAAAATAGACAAGGATGTAGGGAGTAAGAGAGGAGATATTCTTATTTCTTCAAGTGTTTCAAGTGTATACAATGTGATGCCCAAACCCTCTATTTATAGAATGATATAGGTAATACAAAGGGATGCCATGAACATGGTATTAACTATTGAGACCATGAGGGAAGATCATGGAGGAGGTTATGGAGGTGTGAGAGTTATAACCATAATGGTATGAAGTAGTGGGAGGTTAATGATGAAGAGTAGTAGATGTAACTTCTTTATGAGTTATAAAATCCACTAATAATATTTCATAACACTCCTCTTTGGATGTTTATAGATAATGTGCCTCGTTAAAACCTTACTGAGAAAAACCTTTGTTGGAAAAAAACTTAGTGAAGGAAAAAGAGTACACATATCTTGTAATACGCATTACTTGTTGCCTCATTAAAAACCTTGCAAGGAAAACCCACTGGGATAAACCTAAGCTAAGGGAAAAAGAGTACAACGCGTATTTGTCTCCCCCTGATGAAAACATCACTTTTGTTTCATGAAAGGCAATGCATTTCAATCTTGTATTTCAACTTCTCAAACATTAAGGTTGCTCATGCTTCATTGAATAGAACCACCAACTTACCAAGTGAACAAATATGTTGAACATCTATTTCTCCGTTCGGTGAAGATTGTGTCTGATAAACAACTCTGATGAAATATATGCTTTATTGTGTCTCCTTCAATATATCCTTCTTTCAATTGAGATAAGCGAACATCATCATCTTCACTATTATTGAAATATTCTCTTCAAAGAAAAGTCAGGCATCTGTTGTGTGTTGAGTCACTTGCTTTATCAGTTGCTAGTATATTGACATAACTTGAATAAGTATCAACAATTGTCTGCCTTATGAATTAATTATATGACAGTACCCCCACATACAAATAGATTGTTGGAAGAACGATGTTCAAAAAATACCTGCATCTGCATAACCAACAAAACCTTGACAATATTTGTTTAAATAAACAAATCTATATCAAGGATTCCTTTTGCAACATAATCCTATTAGTATTCCAGTACCTTTATATAGGAATTAAACAATATCTCGCTAGCATATTGTTATACTCATGGTTCTAGCAAGATACATACTGCATCAATTGCAATTGACATAAAAATATATCATATACGCCATGATTGCTTTAATCCACATAAGGATTTGCAAAATCTTTATTTAATAAATTTCTTGAGAACCTTAATATGCTTCAGAACAGTTTTAAATCCTTCAATGAATTTTATATACGCATATAATTTATCAGGTATTTCCAGACTAAAATCTGAAAGCAATTGTATCCACCACAAGGGAACATGTTTCCATATAATCAATGGCATGACATTTACGTAAAATTTTATGTCACCCACAACTTTATACTTTCAGATGTTGGGACTATCAGTCAAAAACTTCACGTTTTCCAAGTGAAGCCAATTTTAATTGCGTATTTTTCATTGACCAATTATTTATCTGTCCAAATTCTATGACATATTTGAGCTCAAGATCCTCGTCAATATTAAAAATATTGAACGCTATATTATATCAACAATATCGTCGATGAACATTTTATATCAATTCCATAATCACTCAATAAAGACATAACTTATCAAGATTTCATTATTATCAGGTACCTGAGCCTCTTTCATGAGGTCTTATAAAGAGTTATGTCATGGTGCTCTTACAGATTGCCTCCTTAGTATGACCATCTTTATCATTTGCTCCTCTCCTTCTTCAAGGAGTTTTATCTTTGGAACTGATTGGTCTATTACGCTTCATGCGTTCCATAGACTATGTCCATCATGAACTTTATTCCATTTGGAGCATTAGCAACTGAAATATAACATTTAGCTTTGGGTCAGCAAATACGCCTGTCAATATTTTACAAATGAATTATCACTTGAACTTCAAGTTCACATTTTCTTGTACGAGGATCTAGGTACACTCATAATAATTCATTCCATGATTACTTTTCAGCTGTCAATTTTCTCCCCCTAATGCTGGGATCACAAACACGTATCTCCAACTTTCTTTGGAGACCCATCATTGTGTATTGTGGTGTAACAATTAAATCATATAGAACATCCATATTTCTATATGGAAATTATTTGGTTCCTGACCCTGAACCAATTGTGATAGGGAGAATTTATCATAACTTGACTAGATGCGTACAAGTGTTGTTGTATGTTAAATAATATATCTCATACAAATATACCATTTGGTAGTTTTATTCTCATAACTAATGGTTTAGCTATAATTGGAGACATGCAATTTCTACTAAACCAACTTGGATTAAACCAGCATTATCAAGATAAATCATCATAATTTATATTCTGGAACTGTGCTCTAATAATTTGAGCAACCAACCTTGCAAAATCCAAACTGCAAGTTGATAACAAACGCACACGTGACCATACAATAGATGTTTCTAACATATAATAGTAATGGTCCACATGGCAGGTGACTTGACCCATATACATATATCACATTTGATTCATTCCAGAAATCAAGGGATTCAGTCCCGCCTTAGCTGATATATCATAAGAATAGGCAGCTCAAGAGAATTCTTGAAGAAGCTTCTATTTCTTCAATATACGTCAATGTGAATTCTCGATTAATTTTAGCATTATAATTGAATCGGGATGGCCAACCGGTCATGCCAACGAATATTTGTTTTAGTAAGCCTCTAGTTTACTTGTGTCATGTGATTCCATCACCATGCTTAAACATGTGTAGTACAAATAGGGAAATAATCGGGTAACCTTTCATATTTACCCGGTATGATTGTATTAATATGAAGATATTCAATCTTCCTTTCTTTGATAGTCTCAAATGAAAACCACTTTGGCTATTATATTTGAAACTCAAAAAGTTTCTTTGATACTTACTACAATATTAATGTCAAGAACAATTTTATTAATCCTTGTAGTAACAAATCAGTCTTCCGGAGTTCACTACTTTTGTACTACAAGATCTTTTGTCACACCATCCATATGGTGAATGTCTCTGTTACGGAGAAAATCGTTTTATAGTAATTGTCAAGGTCAAAACCATCATAAGCAAAATTATTTATTGCTTAATTTTGCCTTTAATAACTTTTTATAAGACATGACAAAATATATTTGGCGTCCCACATATACGCGACCAACGGCATAGTCATGTAACCATATTGTAAAATTCATTATCTTTATTTCTCTCAAACCTCCATTAGAGGTGAGCTGTAGTGTTTATTCAACCATGCATAAATACATTCTTATGCATAATTTATATCTTATATATATTTTCACATTCACTTTCAAGAATGAGCGTGCATTTATATTCTTATCACAAGTCACATTTTCAATGAATTGACTATAATCACATGAACGTGTCGCGTATTAACGGATCATATTGATACATATTCCTTCACCTTTGAAGGACCACTTTGAGAACCTTTATTGTTCTCCTTTTTACAATTACCATAATGATGATTGTTACTATTTGATCTTTGGCACGCCCACGTTCATTGGTCAACCACTTGTCTTTATTTAGACTTATTATGCACCACTAGCTACACATTCACTTCAAGAATGAAGCAAATCAAATGGGACAAGCTTCATACTTTTTTATGCAAAATACTTTAATTTTCTTTAGTCATCATTATATCATCAATATGGTGCATTGAGACTCAAACCCAATGCCTTACCCATACTGTGATGACCCAAAAGGTCATCCCGTGTGATTTTTAGCTAAATCTGTATTCCGAGGCCATGAAAGCCTCCTTTTATCTCACCTCGATATGCATGCGTAGCCGAAAAGCCGTTATGTGGAAAATTGATAAAATGATAATTTTATAATAATTATTTGAATAAAGTTGACTTTGGTCAACATTTTTGGTAAACGGATCAAGCCCCGTGATTTGACGATCTCGGAAGGTCCGTAGAAAAATATGGGACTTAGGCGTATGCCCGGAATCGAATTCCGAGGTCCCAAGTCCGAAAAATGAATTTTTAAAGAAAATTGTTTTCTGAAAAATATAAAGGTTTTTGAAAATGAAATTTGATGTGAAACATGTGTTATCGGACCCGTATTGTGGTTCCGAGCCCGGAACAGGTTCAATATGTTTATTATGAGTTATATGTGGAATTAGGTAAGAAACGGACTAAGTTTGACGTGATTCATACTGAAAATGGAAAGTATGAGAGTTTAAGATGTTTTGAAATATTACAATGATTTCGAGGCGTAATTCGTTATTTTTTATGTTATTTTGGTGGTGTAACTGCACAAGTGAGTCCGTAGGATGTTTTTGAGATTGTGTGTATAATTGGTGTTGAGCCCCGAGGGCTCGGGAGAGTTTGGGGTAGGTTCCGGGGTGTTTTTAGACTTAGAACACAGCAATTGCAGATCAGAGGGGGGTCAGGCCTCTAAACCCACAGCGAGGTCCGCAGTCGCTCTAGCGCGGTCCGCGGTGAGACCTTTGTAGTCGGGGTCGCCCTAGCGCGGTCCGCGATGGGGGAGTTCCAGCGAGGTCCGCAATAAGGCCTTCGCGGCCGCGGTCGCTCTAGCGCGGTATGCGGTGGAGGCTTGAGAGGGGTATATGTATACGGAATTTTCAGTTATTTTCCATTTTTCAAAACCCTAAAAACATAAGAGGCGATTTTCTAAACACTCTTTCTTCTCCAAAACATTTGTAAGTGATTTCTAACTCATTTTCTTTACTCCTTAACTTCTTTTTACAAAATTTTATCCTAGAATCTAGGGTTTTCATGGTGGAATTGGGAATTTTGGAAAAAAACTAAGAATATTGAAATTTGGGAATTTAGACCTCAATTTGGGGTCGGATTCCAAAACCAATTATATATCCGAGCTTGAGGGTGAATGGGTAATCGAGTTTTGGTCTGAATTTCGGGTTTGGACCAAGCGGGCCCGGGGTCGATTTTTGACTTTTGGGAAAAAACTTTAGAAAACTCATTTCCATGCATTAGAATTTATCCATTTAGCATTTATTGATATAATTAAGTAACTTGTGGCTAGATACGAGCGAGTTGGTGATGGAATCAAGAGGTAAAGCGGTAGTTGAGGCTTGAATTGTGTTCGTGGCATCGAGGTAAGTGTTTGGTCTAACCTTAGCTTGAGGGATTATGTTTTGAGTCTTAATTGCTATGTGATAATTCCATGTCCAATGTATAGGTGAGGTGACGAGTACCTATATGTTATGGTCAATGCATTCCCGTGAGTCTAATTCTATGATATATGTAGTTTCCCTTGATAATCTTCGTGTTATGAAGAAATTGCCATTTTGGAAGTTATGCATTGAGAGTAATTTATGGTAAAGAATATTGTTGATTATTCGTTCGGTTGAGGATTATTTGTTCAATTGTACTTCTGAGTGAGATTGGTTATAGCTGAGTTACTTGCCGGAACGGTAGAATTCTTGTTAAACATTTCCGTGCATTTAAAGTTTCTTATTGTTGAATTTTCCTGTCTATTGTTGCTTTCATATATGTTATGCACGAGGGGACATTTCGTGCCGAGTGATTGTGAGGTTATGCACGAGGGGACATTCTGTGCCGAGTGATTGTGAGGTTATGCACGAGGGGACATTCCGTGCCGAGTGACTATTTATTTATGCACGAGGGGACATTCCGGGCCGAGTGACTATTTATTTATGCACGAGGGGACATTCCGTGCCGAGTGATTATTTTATTTTTGCAAGGGGGGACATTCCGTGCCGAGTGTTTGTGAGGTTATAGCACGAGGGGACATGACGTGTCGTTTCTGCTTATGTATTTGTTCAGAGCTGTTAATTCCTGCTGTTATTTATACATTTCAATTGTTACCTTGTTCTACTACTTCAGTGAATTGTGGCCCCTTTGTCCGCAACATGTTCTTTCCCCATTATTGTATTTACTTGATCACTTCCTGTCATTATTTCCTGTTATACTATTGAATTGCACAGGTGTTATGTGTTGTCGTGTCCTAGCCTCGTCACTACTTCGCTGAGGTTAGGCTCGACACTTACTCAGTACATGGGGTCGGTTGTACTGATGCTACACCTGCACTTCTCTATATTGTGCAGATTATAGTGTCGTACCCAGTGGACAGTGATCTAGGGAGTAGCCTTCAGTCTACGACGACACTGAGGTGGTCCTGCAGGCGTCCGCATGCCTTGGCGTCACCTCTTATTCCATTCCTTTTGTTGTCTTTTTCTTGTACTTCCAAGACAGTTGTATACATTTGTTTCAGACCGTTGTTTTTAGTAAATTTTAGACTGTTCGTCAGATTGTGATACCGGTCCTGGGATGTAACTAAGGAAATTGTTATGAGATTTATTATTTAAGTTTTGAATTTATTAGTCTTCCGCTTTTTTTTAATCATAATTGTTCTAGTATCATTTTTTATCATTTGGTAAGGAGATTAGTGGAGCAGTACAGGGAAAGGAAGAAGGATTTACATATGGTGTTTATTGAGCTTGAGAAGGCATACGATAAAGTTCCGAGGGAGGTACTGTGGAGGTGTTTGGAGGTTAGCAGAATTCCGATAGCGTACGTTAGGGTGATTAAGGATATGTATGATGAAACTAAGACTCGGGTAAGGACTGTAGGTGGTGACTCAAACCTTTTTCCTGTGGTGATGGGGTTGCACCAGAGATCGGCTCTTAGCCCATTTTTGTTTGCCTTGGCGATTGTACTATCGCGTCACATCCAAGGGGAGGTGCCTTGGTGCATGTTATTTGCCGATGATATAGTGTTGATTGATGAGACGCGTAACGGAGTTAACGCGAGGTTGGAGGTTTGGAGACAGACCTTGGAGTCTAAGGGTTTCAAACTGAGTAGAACCAAGACAGAATACTTGGAGTGCAGATTCAGTGAGACCCATGATGCAGACGTAGAGGTTAAGCTTGATGCTCAAGTTATCCCCAAGAGAGCAAGTTTTAAGTATCTCGGGTCTATTATCCAGGGTAATGGGGAGATTGACGAAGATGTCACACATCGCATCAGAGTGGGGTGGATAAAGTGGAGGCTTGCTTCCGGTGTTCTATGTGATAAGAAGGTGTCGTTAGGACTTAAGGGTAAGTTTTATCGAGTGGTAGTTCGACCCGTTATGTTGTATGGGGCTGAGTGTTGGCCAGTCAAGAACTCCCACGTGCATAAGATGAGAGTAGCAGGGATGAGGATGTTGATATGGATATGTGGGTGTACCAGACGAGATAGAATTAAGAATGAAGCTATCCGGGACAGATTGGGAGTAGCCTCCGTGCATGACAATATGCGGGAGTTGCGGCTGAGATGGTTCAGACATGTTAGGAGAAGAAGCATTGATGCCCCTGTCAGGAGGTGTGAGAGGTTGTCCATGGAGAGTTTGAGAAGGGGTCGAGGTAGGCCTAAAAAGTACTGGGGAGAAGTGATTAGGCAGAACACGACACTGCTTCAGCTCACTGAGGACATGACACTTGATATGAGGGTATGGAGGCCGAAGATTAAGGTAGAGGGTTAGTAGGTAGTTTATAGTGCTCAATGATAGGCTTAGTAACATGCATTTCCCTTCATATTCTTTGATTTTTACTATGGTATGTGGTTCTGTTCGCCTCAGGTATTGTATTCCGTGCTGCTATTATTGGATATTGTTTATCTTTTTTCTTCCATCTTTTTTTTCTTCCTTCCTTCCTTCCTTCTTCTTCTTCTTCTTCTTCTTCTTATTCTTCTTCTTCTTCTTCTTACCCTTTCTAAGCCGAGGGTCTATTGGAAACAGCCTCTCTACCTGCATTAGGTAGGGGTAAGGTCTGCATACAAACTACCCTCCCCAGACAGCATATGTTGGGATCAAACTGGGTTTGTTGTTGTTGTTGTTGCTCTAGTATCATTGTTATCTTAAATTGTCAATAAGTAAATTTAACCAAAACGTTGGCTTGTCTAGCGGGTTCAACGTTAGACGCCATCACGGCCTGAAGGTAGGATTTCGGGTTGTGACACATACAAAGGCATGTTAGGCCATAATGAGTTGGGACTCAAATTTAACTCTTATCATCACCAGGACTCAAACCTGATGTCTTACCCTTATACAAAGACATAACAAGTCTAATTGGACTCACCCTTGAGCCTTTCATGATATACTACTTTCTAATAATCAATTATTTTTTCCCGAACTTTAATGAAAGTTCACATTGATCTTTTTCACGAACAACTATGTGATCAAATATAAAGTGAGTAAAACTATCTTAGTTATACAAAATTTATTTTGACCACAACATAAATTTAAATTCTTATTATTTTTATAAGATTAATTAGAAACCTTCTCAATAGTTAACAATTCCATAATCTTGGCTTGCAAACTGTAGGAGCAATACATATTGGAGAGTATATCAAGGCATCGGAATATGCTATTATTTGCAACTCGAAAGCAGGGGTACTCCATATATATACATCTGCACAAATAAAACTAAATTGCTATGTAACATAAATTAGACCAAGTCTTAAATACTAAAGTAAGTTAATTATAAAATTCATGAAAATTGAAAAATGATACTCTCTGTATAATAGAAGCAAACGTAACATTGATATTGCATACGAGATGCCCGGATTTCCATAGGTTCAACCAAATTGATTCATGGTTGTCGGCCTCCATTATCAAATAAGTTATCTTCACTTGGTTTGTCACGACCCAAATTCCCACCCTTTGGGCCGTGACTGCGCCTAACGTTGAACCCGTTAGAC
>ML290034.1:33113-47586 GCA_005239495.1 Nicotiana undulata | reverse complement strand
GCTGGTAGATACTGATCGCGGTGTCGCTCCATACGGTGAGCTGTCTTCTTGGCGTCATCCTGACAGCACCTCTGGAGCCTTCTAGTTTCATTTTGCTCAGTCTTTTGTTCCAGATTGCGGCTTGTATTTTTTTATATATATTTTCAGTTGATGTATCTATGTAGCCGCCCGTTGACACTGTGACACTAGTCCTGGCACACACTTGTTGTAGTTATGATTGGGTTTTCGGGGTTGTATATTTTTGGCCTAGTTGTGGTTCAGCTGGTATCTACGGCCTGACCTCATATCGCTGTTATATTCCGCATTATATTTGTTATAAATTCTAAATAACTGGAATATCGAGTCTGGGGTAGTATCTCCTAAGGATTCATATGTTGGCTTGCCTAACCTCGCTGCTAGGTGCCATCACGACCTGAATCGGGTTTTGGGGCGTGACAAAATCATTTTTGAAAGAGGGGTTATGAAACCCTAATTTCGAGATGAAGAAACATTAAAAAAAGTAAGGTTTTTGAAGGAAACATGTAGAAAAACTTCACAATATACACAGATCTATGACATATCTAAAAGAATCGGAAAACATTCAAGAGTTAGGGTGTCAGAGAGAACCTAGAAAAGATAAGAAAAACCTCAAAATGTTACCAGTTTTAGTCGGAAAGTCATAGATCTTACTTGAACGGTCGGAGATGGCCGGAAAATGGCATGAAAGGCCATGGGGTGAGTTGAACCGCTCCAGGTTCACCTGAAGAACTCATGGTAGTGTCAAACCGGCGTGGGGTGAAGCATAGGCTAGGAGATGATGAGAGGCCATGGCTTCCAGCGAGGGCGGTGGCTGGAGAAGATGGACAGAGTCCATCGGAGAGGAGGGAGGTGAGAAGGTTCTAAAGAGAACGAGAGATAGAGAGACGATTGAGTGGGGAAATGAATGGGGGGGGGGTTGTCGTCTAGGACTAATTAAGGTAAGGACGATTTTGGGCCGTTGATCAAGATTGATCAACGACCAGGATTCAATCAGATGCTGGGTCGGGTAGGCTTTAGAGATTGGGCTTGGGTATTGGGCTAGATTAATTGGGTTAGGACCAGGTTTGATTTAGGCTAGAATTTAAATAAAGAGTGGCTATTTGTTAGATGCCCATTAAAATTAGATAAATAATAAAAATAGCTAATAATTACATAAAATGAAATTAAAGCTAAGTAGGTGAAATTAAGGTAATAACTTGTGTTTAAAATACAAAATGACTAATTATTGAGTTAAAATAGCATAAAATGTATAATTAGGCTATAATTGCAATGTTACTGTAATTATAGCCAGATAGTGCCAAATTGGCTAATTTGTGAAATAATTAAATCCTAATAGGATTAAAAATGTTATATCGAGCTAAGAAATATTTTGAAATCTTTTGCAATGCAATTTATGATTAATGATTGGATATAAAAGTACTGGATAAATTAGAAATAAATTGATAAATAATGGGAAAATTCCCATTGTTATAAAAACTGATTTTGAAGGTATATATGTAAATTTTAAAATAATTTGAGAAAAAAATGGGTATC
Source organism: Nicotiana undulata (assembly GCA_005239495.1). Lineage (NCBI taxonomy): Eukaryota > Viridiplantae > Streptophyta > Magnoliopsida > Solanales > Solanaceae > Nicotiana > Nicotiana undulata. The sequence continues at coordinate 46,035 of ML290034.1, read as the reverse complement.
AACAGTTTCCCCTCTTTACACGGGAAGGATGAAAGAGTTGTCGGGTAAAGATATGATGGCCAATTTTGACCGAGCGAAACGGTTTGAAGAGATTTAGGCCGCACCATGGTTTCTGAGTTGCCTACATATCCCTGGTTTTATAGGAATCAGGCCGTATGTAGTCAGGAGTCATCGGCGAAGTATACCGATGAAGTTTTACAAGAACGGACGTAACGTATAGGGTTGGATGAATAAACGACTTACGGGAATGGTTAGGAGAACTGGAGCGGGACCGCTCCTGCCGGGATGTCGTAGCTCGCCGGATTACTTGCGAATAGACGCTACAAAAATATATTGTGCGTAATTTAAACATGATGCAAATTCCCGTCGGACCATGAATGTTGTCTTTGGACATTTTAAGGATGATGTCCTCAGACCATCATGTCCTGGGCCATGGCATGCCATGAAATGATGTTCTCAGGCCATGAGGATGGTGCCTCCGAACCATGACGCCTTTGAATAATGATATGCAGAATTGAGAGAGATCCTCAAGCCATAACATGATGTTCTCAGGCCATGAGGATGGTGCCTCCGAACCATGACGCCTTTGAATAATGATATGCAGAATTGAGAGAGATCCTCAAGCCATAACATGATGTTCTCAGGCAATGAAGATGGTGCCTCCGAACGATGGCGCCTTTGGATAAGTTGGCGATATTTCAGCCCATGAAAATGCAATAATATGATGCTGACAAGATAGAGCTTAGTCTTGCGAATTGAAGGGTAGCCCCGACGAATAAAGGAAACCTAGAACAAAAATGGAAGCCTAAGCCTTCACATCCGAAACTGAAAAATCATCAGTTGGAGGTAGAGCTTAGCCCGTAGAAAAAGCAAAATAAATAATCCTTGAGATAGCGTTTAGTTTCGAAGAAAAAGTAAATTGGAGGCAGAGATTAGCCTCGAAAGGCAGAAAAGTAGCCTTATGCAAGTGGAAGGCAGAATGGTAGCCTTATTCAAGGATGCAGATGAAGGTAGAGCTTAACCTCGGAAGGCAGAATGGTAGCCTTATGCAGGTGGGAGGCAGAATAGTAGCCTTATGCAAAAATGCAGATAGAGGTAGAGCTTAACCTCGGAAGTCGGAATGGTAGCCTTATGCAAAAAATGCAGATGGAGACAGTGTTTAGTCTCGGAAAGCAGAATGGTAGCCTTATGCAGATGGAAGGCAGAAAAGTAGCCTTATGCAAAAATGCAGATGGAGGTAGAGCTTAACCTCGGAATGCAGAATGGTAGCCTTATGGAAATAATGCGGATGGAAACAGTGTTTAGTCTAGGAAGCCAGAAAATTAGCCTTATGCAAAAAATGCAGATGGAGGTAGAGCTTAACCTCGTAAGGCAGAATGGTAGCCTTATGCATATGGAAGGTAGAAAAGTAGCCTTATGCAAAAAATGCAGATGGAGGTAGAGCTTAACCTCAGAAGGCAGAATGGTAGCCTTATGCAAAAAATGCAGATGGAGACAGTGTTTAGTCTCGGAAGGCAAAAAAGTAGCCTTATGCAAAATATGCTGATGCAGATGGAGACAATGCTTAGTCTCGGAAGGCAGAAAGGTAAGCCTTATGCAAGATTAAATAAATGACAGTAGAAGTTCTTAGCTGGTAGTAAATTGCGGTATTGTGACCGCTGTGAGTGTTGCGATTATGAAGCATCGTTTGTGCTGATAATAAATGTTGGAATGTGTGACGGTTTTGAGAATCGCATTTTTGAACAATGTTCGTCCCCTGGACGGACAGTATGTTTAGGGATTTTCCAGCCCTAGTGCCTGCATCCAAAGAAAAATCGTGAGTTCTACAAAGGGAAAGGTTAGTTTGTATTCCCCCTGGCTTTTCTTGACTCGTTCAGCTTGAGCTGGCGATACCGTTCGTATCATTGGGGTAGCGTTTGCTAAACAAAGTTGTTTCAAGAATAAGTATGCATGATTTTGTAAAAGTGTGACATAAATTTAAAATAGTTTTTAGATGAACCGACGACCGTGACGTGGTCCAAGACATTGCAACCTCTCCTGCTACGGAATTTTGAGGGTCCTCCTCAAAATTCTGCCCCAGTTTCCAATTGCGGAGAAAATGAAATTTTATTGAATTGTGACCGAACCCATAAGGCTGCCAACGTATCCCCTCTTAAACGGGAATCAAGTCAGGCATAGTTCAAGTTACATCATTGATGAAATCATAAAGATTACACATAGTATCGCTTGAATGCATCTGAATTGATCGGTTTTAGCCAAACTTCTCCGTCCATCTCTGCAAGTATGAGAGATCCTCCAGTCAGCACTCGGTGAACCATGTATGGGCCTTGCCAGTTGGGAGAGAAATTCCCTTTGGCTTCATCTTGATGTGGAAAAATCTTCTTTAACACCAGCTGCCCTGGTGCGAATGATCTCGGCTTGACTCTTTTGTTGAAGACTCTGGTCATTCTATTCTGGTAAAATTGACCGTGACATATCGCATTCATTCTCTTTTCGTCTATGAGGGCTAGTTTCTCATAACGGCTCTTTACCCACTCTGCATCGCTGAGCTCAGCTTCTTCTATGATCCTTAAGGAAGGAATTTCTACTTCTACGGGAATACCAGCCTCTGTGCCATAAAACAACATATAAGGAGTTGCCCCGGTTGATGTGCGGACTGTGGTGCGATATCCTAGTAGAGAAAATGATAACTTCTTGTGCCACTGCTTATGCTTCTCTATCATATTCCTCAATATCTTCTTGATGTTTTTGTTAGCAGCCTCTACAGTCCCATTCATCTGAGGTCGATAGGCTGTGGAATTCTTGTGTTTGATTCTGAAAGTCTCGCACATAGCCTTCATCAAGTCGTTGTTGAGATTGGAACCATTATCAGTAATGATCGATTCTGTAATTCCGAACCGGCAAACAACACGGTCGCAGACAAAGTCGGCCACGACTTTCTTAGTCACTGCTTATGTAATAACCACAATTATACTTTGAAATTGGAGAATTAGTCTAGTTTGTAGTTATTGGGATACATATTAAGCTATTATATAATATATGGATAATGGGCCAAAATTTTATATTATATAGGATTGTAGGTAACTTAATTAATCTTAAAGCTGGTGGGCCTAGCTCTACCTTTGAATCTCACGTGTTATATGATATTGGAAAATAAGTGCTAAGGGTTTTATTTATTAGAAAGAACCAGAACAAGGAACGGAGGGGACTATGTGGATTGCGAAACTGACGACGGAAAACGATAGAAGATTGGCTACTATTTGGTTGGAATGGCTCGCTCAGTTCGTTAGTGGAAAGGAAGAGTTAAACAATAAGGTATTTTTCTTGTAGTGGTATATATTGTATTATTTGTAGAAAAATGGTTATTATTATTTATAAATTTATAATGATTAGACTAATAATTTAAGGCAAAACAATTTGTCAATGATTGAAAATTTAAATGGAGTTAGACGTAAGGATTTCAAGGATGAGAAAAATTATGTATATTTGCTAAGGAAAAATCAATTTTTGCTGCTACAGTTATCGTTTTTGTTACTTTTAGTTAGGAGAAGTAATGATTTAAGCCATGATGAGTAAATTTAGATTAAAAATAAAAGTTGGATTTCAAGTGAGAAATCAACAACGTAAATATGAAATCTTTCGAAACTATTCGAACCATTTATACACAGTGCCAATTCTCTAATCTTTTGCATACTGTATAATCACTTATTTTGTGACAACAATTTTGATATATTTAGACGAGTATGTCAAATATATAGTTTAAATTTAGATATTGAGATTCTTTACCTTTAAAAAAAATGATATTTGATAGGTGGAATATTCAGATTCAACTCTACGCTTGAAAGTTATTGAGAGTTAATCGACTAGTGTAATTGACGTTTAATCAATATTTTATTTAGATTGAGATCGTTGGAGGTCGTTTTGTTGGTGTTTTAGACGTTGCAAGCGGGGGGACTTGTCGTAAGCGAGGTTAGTGAGACTTTAAGCTTTGGTACTTGCTTTTTTAAAACTCGTTTTAAAAATGTGTTTTCTCTACCTGGTCCATGTGTTGGGACAAGCGTGCGCTTGGCAGAATCGGTGGTCTTAGACCAGCCGCAAATATATTATTTTAATTAAAGTATAACAAAAAGAAAATATTACTTTATAATTTATTTGATAGTTTAATACGGTTGTGCGCCATGATGTTGAGTTTGATATGGCTATGCGCCATGATATTAGGGCATTGTGTATGCCTTTGTACATCACCTGAGCATTGTGTATGCTTCATTGAGCATTGTGTATGCTCTGTTACATATTCGAGACATTGTGGTGCCGCTGTGGACCCGTAGGTGTGTGGGTAAATTTCTTTCACTGCAATTATGATAAGTCCTTAGTGGGTGCTCTTGTTGGTTAATTCTTAAGAACTCTGGTGATACACATATATTGAGTTATTGTATAGTTATCATATTTACTATATCATTCATGTTGTGGTGTGTTTGTATTTTCTAACACTTTTTCCAGAAGTATTTGGAGTGGCGGGTCGAGGATCTTACTGGGTTATATTTACGTATAACTCACTCCTTACATGCATCTCTATGCAGATACCATTGCGAGAGATAGAGCTAGTGGCTGACGAGTTCGCTGAGTGGATCCTATTGCTGAGGTGATCCGCCGCATTATCCGTGGAGATCGTTGTTTCATGTCTACCTATCTTATGTCTATTATTTCTTTCGGGTTTGCATGCCCGTCACTTAAACTTCTATTACTCTATTAGATGATCAGTGGTCTTAGTGTAGTATTTGGGCTAGAGTTTTTTTTTATTTTATTTTAGTGATTGTTGGTGTTTTATCGATTGACTAAGGTATTGGGCGATAATCATTTCCTCTTTAATTATTAATATACTATTAGGCCTGCATTTTCTTAATTAAGTGTTGTGTAAATGGTTAAACGTTAGAGAGAGGGGTTCGCCTGACAGGGGGTGTTAGTCGGGTGCCAGACACGTCTAGGGGGTAGTTTGGGACGTGACAAAGTTGGTATCAGAGCGTAGGCTTTAAGTCCCGGGTCATGGAGCAGTGTTTAGTAGAGTCTTGCTCATGGGTATGTAGGTGCCCATACGTAGGATCTTGAGGCTACTAAACATCTAGGATGTTTTTCCCTCTTTTATTTCTTATTCGTGCGTTGAGATGTATGAAGTTGAAACTTGGAGTGTCTATTTCGCAGATGGTTTGGACACGCGCATCCGCCTCTGTTGGACAACGTACTTGATTTAGAAGTTTTGAATAAAATATATGAGATTGAGAGTGGACTTGAATTCATGGGCCGTTGTATGCATTAGTTCTATTTGAGAATTGATTAGTTATAAATTTTGGGATAACTCGAGTTACGGAAAAAAAGTTTGCAATTATTTTAAGTAGAGTTAGTCAAATGTCTGAATGTCAAGACTCAATGTGAATGGAAAAATAATTCAGGATATGACTTTTGCATATGGAGAAAATTATTCAACATTCGAGCTTGTGGACACAACCCTCCATTATGAGTTTGAAAAGGAGAGAAAAATACTTGAGCGATAACGTAAGAGGTGTAATAAATTAGCCACATCTAGATTGTTGGACTTGGTAGTGAAAGATAATTTGAGGGAAATGCACATACGGTTCTTAGCGTAATGACTCTTGAACTGATTCACTCTTATTAGTGATGTCGACATGGTAATGTTATAAGTGTGATTTTAGCGTAAGGATACATTGTCCAAGTGGATTGAGTACTACGTAAGGAAAAACATGTCAATAGTGAAAGTCGACGGATGAAGTCTAGCTTGCGAGAGAATGTACGTATAATGTTTAATGCTCAAATATAGTAAGAGGTTTAGTATGAACGCATATCATAGCATTATTAGTTGTTAAAGTAAGGGTAAGACGTGGAGCATTAATACGAACACACATCATGATGAAAATAGATAAATCACATATGGAGTTTGAGTCTTACCGAGAAAAGTAATCAATATGCATTGTTTCGTTAACATATGTCGTGTTCGGTAAAGATTAAGTTGTATAATAAGAGCAACAAATTAATATGAAGGCAATGTAGATGAGGATAAATTGAGGACTTGAGTACCTAAATGTACTATTTCTGGTTTTGACTCAAGTGAGGGATTTTACTATGATTGACCGATCTATCAAACTTGTGTGGACATCGTTCAGAATCGTGATATACTAACGAATTTGTTATAACTTAGCATGGTTCAATTGAGGTTATCTTGGGCTTGGATTAGTCGACTTCATATTTCTTTGCACTTGCTTGCTATGAGAGACTGTCAAATTTCCTATTTCGATCGAGCTTATTATAGAGGATTCGCTTCATAATTCTTTGCACTTGCTTGCTATGAGAGACTGTCAAATTTCCTATTTCGATAGAGCTTATTATAGAGGATTCGCTTGGTATGCCTCTAGGCAAAGCTGCCTTATTAATTAAAATTTCTATATATGATAAGTAAAGGGTATGTGTTGTATCTAACTATACTATAACTTAGGTACCAGAGTTGAGTAACCGACTATTAAATTAGTCTTTGTGATTCATGAATTTTCGAGTGTGATTTCAGATGACTTATCAAGTGTACCCTTATTAAGTAGACATACTTGGATGCTAAGATATTTATAGAAATCTAATCTATATTTATTTTATGTTATAGAGTAGCTTTGTTGGTCAACGGAACTAAAAGAAAAAAGTTACAAGATTTCGGAGTTAAGAGGTCGCTAGACTAAATATATCACTTTTGAGGTGATTAAGCTCTATTAGTTGAGAAAAAAAATAAACTGGTAGATATATATGTGCATTTATCAATAATTAATAGAATACTTAAAGTGTGATTAATGACAAGTTTTTTTTTCTTTCCATATACACTTAAGGGATTTGTGCCCTCGCTTACATGTTGTTATCTTATATTCAAAATAAAAGTTGTGATCTGAAGACTATGAGTGAAAGATAAAAGAGTTAGACATTCGGAAGAACATATACCAAAACATGTTATGGTTGGTGTGAACATCTGGTGATGTCTTTTACATTGTCGAATATGCTAGTTATCGTCATGGACTAGATAAACCGGTATTCAAAATTGCTCCTAAGTCTTCTAATCATTAGTTTATTAGAGACATATGAGAATATTTTTATAGTTGATAGAAACATATACAACGGTTGAGGAGGGTCTTATAGACATCGAGATAATATTAATTAAATACCAGCATCACATTTGTAAATTTTTATTCTTATAGCGTGATATTGTGAGACGTATGATGTCCAGTAAAAGGGTGACAGATCGATGGTATTAATCCTGCTAAAGCTAAAGCACATGTGACACAAATAGTTTTGTTTGAGCAAGCATAGTTTATCAGTGTGAGAGTCTTGACCTTAGTGGAGGGGTTAGCCATCAGCACTTAGAGGCGGAACCTATTTGATTGTGAATAACTATAGAGTACTATAGCTAAAGAGTTAAATGTGTATATAATCGTGGTGGTTGAGGAGATTTATACTCTAAGAGATGCAATGTTTATAAATTTTAGTAAGTCCAAATGCCACAAATATAGCTTGGAATTGGAGAATGAGAGCTAACAGTAACAATGGGTGATACGAGATATCAAAAATATTGTTCTTTATTATTTGAAGTGTTCATTTATCAAATACTAGTGTTAGAGACTCAATAAATTACCGTAAAGATGGTTAACTCTGAAAGAAATTGAAAATGCACTATTGTAAACTTAGTGGTTAGTCTATCATATTTATTGAGAAAGTTATGATCCTTATTACAGTGACTATTTTAGTTTCATTGAGATCCCACGCCAAATTCAGTATGTATTACTTACAAGTCATACTATCCTATAAAGTGATATGTTAGAGAGATTGTGTAATGGCACGAAATGCATGTATCGTCATGTGTGATAAGAGTAACAGTGTATGTAATATTTGCTTAAGGATATATGGATGTGTTATAGTGCAATGGTACGCAAGAACATTATGTAGGGGCATATGGATGCGTTCAAGCGCTGGTGTACATAATATCGGTATTTAGGAATGTTTGGATTCCACAATGTTGTATGTAAGAGCAGTGTATGTGTTCCATTATTGAATTGTGGTCACAGCCCTTGGATGTATTTCAGCATGTTAGAGGCATATGAGCATATAAGTATTCAAATCCAACACTATCCAGATATTACCTAATGAGTCGTTTATAATTAGTTAGTTTTTATCGAGTCCATACATACATTAACTCCGTATATAAATTTTGTTGCTTGAGGTTTTAAGTAAATGCTTATGACATTTGATGGTTGGTTTGTTCAAACTTGAGGAGTCACAACTATTGGTCTAGATTAGGTCTAGCTAGCCTTAAAAAGAGTTAGTTTGGATACGGGGATGATTTTAGAATTTTAGAACAGACGAATAACATATACCAATAGATAAGATAGTGACTAAGAGCTCGTGAAAGGTAAACAAGTCTTTTGTAGGATTTTCCTATAAATGAGTCATGAGATTTTTTTTTATAAGACTCGGTTGTTCTATGTGCCCGTGTTCAGGTTATGCGTTTATGACAAAAGTTATATAATTCAGTCCAAGGAAGTGGAACTCGATGAAAATATTAAATCACGAAGGAGGTTCCATAGCTGCTATTAATAGATAAATGTGACTTTGAAGTCGAAAACAATGTTACTTAAGTAAAAGTGTTGTGGCACACATTTGATGGATGAAACTACAAGGTAGCTCGAGGTTGATGTGTCGAGTAAATACCCGCGGTAATACACTTCAAGTACACTTTTTAACTCGTTCGAGGACGAACGTTTACTTAAGTGGGGGAGATTGTAATAACCACAATTATACTTAGAAATTGGAGAATTAGTCTAGTTTGTAGTTATTGGGCTACATATTAAGCTATTATATAATATATGGATAATGGGCCAAAATTTTATATTATATAGGATTGTAGGTAACTTAATTAATCTTAAAGCTGGTGGGCCTAGCTCTACCTTTGAATCTCACGTGTTATATGATATTGGAAAATAAGTGCTAAGGGTTTTATTTATTAGAAAGAACCAGAACAAGGAACGGAGGGGACTATGTGGATTGCGAAACTGACGACGGAAAACGATAGAAGATTGGCTACTATTTGGTTGGAATGGCTCGCTTTGTTCTTTAGTGGAAAGGAAGAGTTAAACAATAAGGTATTTTTCTTGTAGTGGTATATATTGTATTATTTGTAGAAAAATGGTTATTATTATTTATAAATTTAATGATTAGACTAATAATTTAAGGCAAAACAATTTTTCAATGATTGAAAATTTAAATGGAGTTAGACGTAAGGATTTCAAGGATGAGAAAAATTATGTATATTTGCTAAGGAAAAATCAATTTTTGCTGCTACAGTTATCGTTTTTGTTACTTTTAGTTAGGAGAAGTAATGATTTAAGCCATGATGAGTAAATTTAGATTAAAAATAAAAGTTGGATTTCAAGTGAGAAATCAACAACGTAAATATGAAATCTTTCGAAACTATTCGAACCATTTATACACAGTGCCAATTCTCTAATCTTTTGCATACTGTATAATCACTTATTTTGTGACAACAATTTTGATATATTTAGACGAGTATGTCAAATATATAGTTTAAATTTAGATATTGAGATTCTTTACCTTTAAAAAAAATGATATTTGATAGGTGGAATATTCAGATTCAACTCTACGCTTGAAAGTTATTGAGAGTTAATCGACTAGTGTAATTGACGTTTAATCAATATTATATTTAGACTGAGATCGTTGGAGGTCTTTTTGTTGGTGTTTTAGACGTTGCAAGCGGGGGGACTTGTCGTAAGCGAGGTTAGTGAGACTTTAAGCTTTGGTACTTGCTTTTTTAAAACCTGTTTTAAAAATGTGTTTTCTCTGCCTGGTCCATGTGTTGGGACAAGCGTGCACTTGGCAGAATCGGTGGTCTTAGACCAGCCGCAAATATATTATTTTAATTAAAGTATAACAAAAAGAAAATATTACTTTATAATCGGTGGCAGAATTGGTGGCAGAATTGGTTTGGAACGTGTTTTTGTGTTATCGCGGTACGAATGAAATTCCGAGAATGGGAATAGTTCCGTTAGGTCATTTATGTCTTTCCTGCAAAGTTTGGTGTCATTCCGAGTAGTATAGGTCGATTCGGCGCATTGTTGTCGATTCGGCGCATTGTTGTAAAATTTGGTGTCATTCCTAGGGGTTTTGAGATGTGATTTTAAGTTTTAGCATTGTTTTGAGTTTTCTGAAGGCTCGAGCGAGTCCGTATTATGATTTGGGACTTGTTGGTATATTTGGACGGGGGCTTGGGTGGGCTCAGAAGCCTCTCAGGCACCAAACGAGGCTAAAACCCAGCTGAAGCAATTGCTGGTGCACCTGCTCTGGTGTGACCGCAGGTGCGGTTTCCCAGTCGCAGTTGCGGGACCGATTTTACGGTCCCAGCCTCGCAGGTGCGGGTCTTTTCCCGCATATGCGGAGCCGCTGGTGCAGACTCCTGATGGCAGGTGCGAGCCCATGCCCTTTTGTCTATTTCCGCAGGTGCGAGACCGCAGGTGCGGAACCACGGTAGGCAGTGTGTTCTTTTAAAACACGGGAAATGTCCATTTTTCCCCCATTTCTTCAACCATTAGAGACCTTGCGAGCTTTGGAAAACTGCCCTACGATCTAGCTACTGAAGAGGTAAGTAAATTCTACCCCAAAGTCAGTTTAGTTCATGAATTCTTAGCTAAATTAACTTTCTAAATTAGTGAAAATCAAAAACTGGGTAGTAACCTAGGGCTTTCGAGAAAATTATGGAATTACTCGTCAATTAGCTATGAAATCAAGAAACAATCATGTATTGACACTCCTTAGGTTATGGGTGAGTGCTTCCTTCGTGAATTTTCGGAATCCGAGCGTGCGGGCCTAGGAGTAAATTTTGGAATTTCTTCAAGAATGATGAATTTACTAATTAAATAGGGGAATTTCCATACTTTGAGCATAAATTGATGTATTTGTATAACATTTGGCTAGTTTCGAGCCCTCGGGTGTAGAGTTTAGAGTTTCGGGCGTGTTCTTGACCCTGAAAGTAGACTCGGCACGAGGTGAGTCTCCTTTCTAACCTTGTAAGAGGGAATTGTCCCCATAGGTGATCTAAATGCTACGTGTTAATGTCTGTGGGGGCTACGTACGTACATAGTGACGAGAGTCCATACGTAGAGGCTATTATTGTCATGTCAGGTAGTTTTAGGACCCACGAGCATGCTTTTACGTGCCTTACATGTATCCCTAAATGTATGATTGAGTTGCTTATTATTCTTGAATTGGCATGAAGATATTAGGAAGTCATGTTTTAATTTCATTACTTAAGTTCTTGTTTTCAAGTATAATCTATGTTAAATGCCTAAATTTCTAATAATTTTGTGTATGTATATGAGCACCCGCGTCACAAGTATGATTCGTGAGCGGGGTAGCCTTATCATTATGTAAATTGCGTCTCATGATCGATTCGCGAGCGGGGTAACAGATGCATCTATGGTTCGAGCCGTTCGACCCTTGGCAGTGCACATTTATTTTCACGATGCTTTGGTCGTACGCTCCGACATACTATGTGTTGTATATTTGACTGAGAGTCTTGTTGTTATTATATAAACTACTTCATGTAAAAAGGGAAAGTAGTTCATTATATACTATTGTGATTTGATAGGTAGAAGTAAGTAAGTTGTAAATTTATATTTGATATTTCATGTCTTTGTGATTCCAGGACTGTTATCCCTGCTTAGTCTTATTTAGCCCTGTTATTTACTTATGGCCCTAGTAAGTATCACATCTACTTCTCGTCACTACTTCTTCGAGATTAGACGGGATACTCATTGGGTACATATTTATTTATATGTATTCATGCTACGCTTTTGTACTTAATAGTACAGGTTCTGAGGCAGGTGCATCTGGTTATCAGGCCAGAGCGCGATCTTGAGAGCATACTCTGTACCCGACTCTACGGTATGTTGCTTCCCCCTTGGCGATCCTCAGAAGCACCTGGGAGTTGTCTTTTTCTATCTCTGTCCATTTCCTTCAGACAGTGGCACAGTTATTTTATCTTATTTTGTATATTCCACTAGTCCTCCCGTAGGCTTGTGACACTGGGTCTTGGTACGTAGTAGATATTATACTTTTGGCACTGTATATGTTATTTATGGTCCTTTTGGTTGTGTTGATTTGAGTTGGCTAAGTTATATGTTTTCATCTTACAATTCTTTAACCTTAAAATTTGGCAAGTCTTGGAACAATTTATCAAGTAAGGAAATCTCGTTAGTAACACGAGTGTTGGCTTGCCTGACCCCGGCATTGGGCGCCATCACGACCTGGGTTAGCATTTTGGGTTGTGAAAACATGGTATCAGAGCTCTAGGTTCACGTAGGTCTCACGAGTCACGGGCAGGCCTAGTAGAGTCTTGTGGATCGGTACGGAGACGTATGTATTTATCTTTAGGAGGCTATAGGGTGTTAGGAAACCTCTATTTATTCATACTCTATCATGCAGTCGATGGTGTACTAAACTTATTCTTCTATTCTCTCACTGATGGTGAGGACGCGCGCATCCGATGTTCCAAACTTGGGTGGGGCCGCTACCCCCGCCGTTAGAGGTCGTGGCAGAGGTCGGGGGAGGGCACCGGCCCGAGGTAGGGGACGAGGGCGTCCCAGAGCTATTCCAGCTGCACCACCACCGGAGGATCCTATCATTGAGGAGCAGGACGAGGTGCCCCCAGAAGATCCTGCTCCAGTGGACTTCATGACGGTGCCAGGCTTCCAGGAGGTCATGGGCCGTATGATAAGATTTATGGACACTATGTCCCCAGGCTGGTTTATTTCCAGCAGATCCTACCACTTCTCAGGCGGGGGGGGGGGGGGGGGGGGGCCCCCCCCCC
>ML290034.1:0-32957 GCA_005239495.1 Nicotiana undulata | reverse complement strand
GCGGGGGGCGGGGTGGGGGGGGGGGTAGTCCAGACCCCTACTGCCCAGGCCGCAGGTCAGACAGTGGCATTACATCATACCCCGGGTACACTGCCTGTGGGTGGGGTTCAGCCAGTAGCAGTAGCACTAAAGCTCAGACGAGCTGCGGACGGCGATCCGCAGAAGTTATTGGATAGATGGACTCGATTTCACCCTCCGGTCTTCGGGGTGAGCGAGGTGAGGATGCTATGGACTTCATTGACAAGTGCAGGGACAGACTGCACAACATGAGGATATTAGAGTCCCACAGAGTGGATTCCACTACTTTTCAGCTTAAGGGCAGGGCCCGCAGATTGTGGCAGTCCTACATCCTTGGTAGACCAGTAGGTTCCCCTCCTATCTCTTGGGAGAATTTCACTCAGTTATTCCTGGACAGGTATATTCCATCGTCCAAGAGGGAAGAGCTGCAGTATCAGTTTGAGCAGCTGGAGCAGGGCCAGATGTCAGTGACAGACTCTGAGGCCCAGTTTTCTGAGTTGTCGCGCCATGCCCTTATGATACTTCCTACTGACGCTGAGAGAGTGCGGATATCTGTGGCTGGATTTCACTCAAGTATTAGGGCCAACATGTCCCCAGATGTGGAGGATGTTACTCCGTATCAGCTTGTGGTCGAGATAGCTCGTCGATTGAGGGTTATCGATCGAGGGGCAGAGAGCAGGGTCAGCAGGACAAGAGAGCGAGATTTTTTGGAGATTTCATAGGTGCCCCAATCAGAGGTAGAGGTCAGTTCGGCATAGGCCAGCCTAGCAGGCCTCCATATTCAACTCCTCCACCACCTTCTTGTGGTGCTCCAGTGATGCCTTATTTCAACTCCATGCCGGAGAGTTCTTACCACCCACCAGCCATTCAGGGTTACTTCGGCGGGTATTCCGGTCATCAAGGGTCTTCCAGTGCTTACTTCAGTGCCATGCCAGAGGGTTCTCACCGTCCCCCAGCTATCCAGGATTCTTCTTCAGGGCAGCAGGCCATGCCACCAGTGAGATGTTATGAGTGTGGGGATTCAGGCCATATGAGGAGGACTTGTCCCAGGCTTCGGGGCAAGGCTGTTCAACAGAGTTATCAACCTGCATACTCAGCACCACCGCCACGTCCACCCCGAGGTGGAAGACAGACTAGTAAAGGCTGCCCAGAGGTGGAGGCCAGACAGGAGGGGCTCTACCAGCTCCTATTCATTCCAGCGGAGGTCAGTCTTCCGGTACACCAGCCAGGTTCTATGCTATTCTGGCCCGAGCAGATGCAGTGGCCTCAGACGCCGTGATTACAGGTACTATTTTAGTGTGTGGTAGGGAGGCATCAGTGTTATTTGATCCAAGGTCCACTTATTCATATGTGTCAGCCTTATTTGCTTGTTTCTTGGATGTTCCTCGTGAGTCCTTGGGTTCTCCTATATATGTGTCCACTCATGTGGGCGATTCTGTGATGGTAGACCGGATATATCGGTCTTGTGTGATCTCCTTCTGTGGGTTCGAGACTAGAGCAAACCTTTTATTGCTCGATATGGTCGATTTTGAGGTTATTTTAGGCATGGATTGGCTATCTCATTGTCATGTCGTGCTAGATTGTCATGCCAAGACAGTTACTTTAGCCATGCCCGAGTCGCCTAGGCTGAAGTGGAGAGGTTCCTCAGTTAGTGCAGCCAGCCAGGTTATTTCATTCATGAAGTCTTGACATATGGTCGAGAAGGGTTGTCTGGCCTATCTTGCTTATGTGCGTGACACTACCGCCAAGTCTCCGATGATCTATTCAGTCCCAGTTATTCGAGAGTTTGCTGATGTATTTCCTTCGGACCTTCCGGGCATGCCTCCGGATCGTGATATTGATTTCTGCATTGATGTAGCTCCAGGCACCCAGCCTATATCTATTCCTCTGTACCGTATGGATCCGAAGGAGTTGAATGCGTTGAAGGAGAAGCTTGAGGAGTTGTTAGCTAAGGGGTTTATCAGACCGAGTGTATCGTCGTGGGGTGCTCCAGTCCTATTTGTGTAGAAGAAGGATGGGTCTATGCAGATGTGTATTGATCACCGCCAGTTGAACAAGGTCACCATCAAGAACAAGTATCCTTTGTCGTGCATCTATGACTTGTTTGACCAATTACAGGGTTCTCGGGTGTTTTCTAAGATTGATTTGTGATCGGGGTATCACCAGCTGAAGATTCGGGCCTCAGATGTTCTTAAGACTGCTTTTTGTACGAGGTATGGCAACTATGAGTTCCTGGTAATGTCCTTTCTATTGACTAATGCCCGAGCACCATTTATGGACTTGATGAACAGGGTGTTCAGGTCGTATATTGACTCTTTCGTCATTGTCTTTATTGATGACATCTTGATTTACTCACGTAGCCTGGGGGAGCACGAGCAGCATTTGAGAGTTGTGCTCCAGACTTTGCGAGAACAGAAGCTATATGCTAAGTTCTCCAAGTGTGAGTTTTTGTTGGGTTCCGTGGCATTCTTGGGACATGTGGTATCCGGAGAGAGTATCAAGGTTGATACCCAGAAGATTGAGGAAGTTCAGAGTTGGTTGCGTCCTACTTCAGCTACAAAGATCAGGAACTTCTTGGGCCTACCAAGCTATTATCGCCGATTTGTGGAGGGGTTTTCATCTGTTGCAGCCCCATTGACTAGATTGACTCAGAAGAATCCCCCGTTCCGATGGTCACGCGAGTGTGAAGCGAGCTTTCAGAAGCTCAAGGCAGCATTGACTTCAACACCAGTTCTAGTATTGCCTTTCGGTTCAGGAATGTATACAGTGTATTGTGACACTTCACGCGTTGGTTTGGGGTGTGTGTTGATGAAGGAAGGGAGAGTTATTGCTTATGCTTCGCGCCAGCTGCAGTTCATGAGAAGAATTACCTTGTGCACGATTTAAAGTTGGCGGTGATTGTTCATGCTCTTAAGATTTGGAGGCACTACTTGTATGGAGTGTCCTGTGAGTTTTATATAGACCACCGCAGCTTGCAGCACTTGTTCAAGAAAAGGGATCTTAATTTAAGACAACGTAGGTGGCTTGAGTTGTTGAAGGACTATGATATCACCATTCTTTATCATCCAGGCAAGGCAAACGTGGTAGTCGATGCCTTAAGCAGGAAGGCAGAGAGTATGGGTAGCTTGGCTTATATTGCAGCAAAGGAGAGACCTCTAGCCTTGGACATTCAGTCCTTCGCTAATAGCCTTGTGATATTAGACCTTTCAGAGCCTCGTCGATTTTTAGCACATGTGGTTGCTCAGTCTTCTTTATCGGGGGAGATTACGGCTCGGCAGTTTGATGATCCGTACTTGGCAGAGCTACGGGAGACACTGATTCAGAGTGGTGCCAAGGAGGTTAATCTTGGCGAGGATGGTGTTCTGAGACTTCAGGGTCGTTTATGTGTTCCTAATGTCGATGGCCTTAGAGGGAGGATTCTAGAGAAGGCACACAACTCTCGGTATTCTATTCATCCTTGTGCTACAAAGATGTATCATGATTTGAAGCAGCATTTATGGTGGAGGCGGATGAAGGACATTGTGAAGTATGTGGCTAGGTGTCTTAATTGCCAATAGGTTAAGAGTGAGCACCAGAAGCTAGGAGGCCTACTTCAGCTGATGCCCATTCCTGAGTGAAAGTGGGAGCGCATCACTATGGACTTCGTGGTTGGGTTGCCTCGGACTTTGTGGAAGGTTGACGCGGTTTGGGTCATTGTGGATATATTGACCAAATCGGCGCATTTCATTCTAGTGGCTACTACTTATACTTCTGAGAGGTTGGCCCAGATCTACATTCGGGAGAGATAGTCTGGTTGCACGGTGTGCTGGTGTCCATTATATTAGATCGAGGTCCTCAGTTCAACTCGCATTTATGGAGAGCATTGCATAGTGATATGGGTACCCAGATAGATCTCAGCACCGCATTTCACCCTCATACTGATGGTCAGTCAGAGCGCACAGTTCAGATATTGGAGGACATGCTCAGGGCATGTGTGATTGACTTTGGAGGTCAGTGGGACAAGTTCTTGCCTTTGGCCGAGTTTGCTTATATGGCACCGACCTGGTGAAAGATGCTTTGGAGAAAGTGAAGTTGATTCAGGAGAGGCTCCGCACAGCACAGTCCCGATAGAAGAGTTACGCAGATCGGAGGGCGCGTGATGTAGCATTTATGGAGGGAGATAAGGTACTGTTGAAGGTCTCGCCGATGAAGGGTATTATGAGGTTTGGTAAGAAGGTAAAGCTGAGCCCGAGGTTTATAGGTCCTTCCGCGGTATTGAGGCGAGTTGTAAAGGTTGCTTATGATCTTGCTTTACCTCCCAGTTTATCAGGGGTTCATCCGGTCTTTCATGTATCCATGCTCCGGAGGTACCACGCCGACTTCTCTCACGTGGTTGATTTCAACACTATTCAGTTGGATGAGAATTTGGGCTACGAGGAGGAGCTAGTTGCTTTCATTGATAGGCAGGGTCGCCAGTTGAGATCCAAGAGAGTTTCTACCGTAAAATTCCAGTGGAGGAGCCAACCAGTCGAGGAAGCGACTTGGGAGTCCGAGGAGTACATGCGGAGCAGATATCCGCACTTATTCTGCACATCAGGTATGATTCTAGACTCGTTCGAGGACGAATGTTTGTTTAAGATGGGGAGAATGTAACGACCCGATCGGTCGTTTGGCGTTATCGGACCCTGTTCCCCTAAATGAAACTTCCCGTAGTGGCTTATTGTGATTTATGACTTGCGGGGATGGGTGGTTCGAGATTCGGAAATGTTTTGAGTGGTATAGGAACACTTAGTTCCGTAAGGTTGGCATTTTTGGCCAAGTTTGACTTCGGTCAACATTTTGAGTAAACGACCTCAGAATTGAGTTTCGACGGTTCCAGTAGCTTCGTATGATGATTTCGGAGTTGGGCGTATGCTCGGAATGGGTTTTGTATGACCCAGGAGCGTTTCGGCGCCCATATCGAAATACAAATTTCCTTAAGTTTGAAAATTGGTTTGGAACGTGTTTTTGTGTTATCGCGATCCGAATGGAATTCAGAGAACGAGAATAGTTTTGTTATGTCATTTATGGCTTGCCTGCAAAATTTGGTGTCATTCAGAGTAGTATAGGTCGATTCGGTGCATTGTTATAGAATTCAAGAACTTGAAGTTCTTAAGTTTTGATTTTAGGGGTTTTGATATGTGATTTTGAGTTTTAGCATTGTTTTGAGTGTTCCGAAGGCTCGAGCGAGTCTGTATTATGATTTGGGACTTGTTGGTATATTTAGACGGGGGCTTGGGTGGGCCCAGGTGCCTCTCAAGCACCAAACGAGACTAAGAACCATCTGAAGCAATTGTTGGTGCACCTGTTCTGGTGTGACCGCATGTGCGGTTGCCCAGTCGCAGGAGCGGGACCGCTCCTCCATTCTCAGCCTCGCAGGTGCGACCCCCTGGAGGGCTGCCCATCTCTCGCAGGTGCGGGTCTTTTCCCATAGGTGCGGACTCCTGCCCGCAGGTGTGAGTCCAGTCCCTTTTGTCCATTTTCGCAGGTGCCAGCCTTTGCTCGCAGGTGCGGTCCTTGAGCCGCAGGTGCGGAACCACTGTAGGCAGTGTGTTCTTTTAAAACACGGGAAATGTCCATTTTTCCCCATTTCTTCCACCATTCGAGACCTTGAGAGCTTGGGAAAACTGCCTCACGACCTAGCTACTGAAGAGGTAAGTAAATTCTACCCCAAAGTCTGTTTAATTCATGAATTCTTAGCTAAATTAACCTTCTAAATTAGTGACAATCAAGAACTAGGTAGTAACCTAGGGCTTTCGAGAAAAATAGGGAATTACCCGTCAATTAGCTATGAAATCAAGTAAAAATCATGTATTGACAATCCGTAGGTTATGGGTGAGTGCTTCCTTCGTGAATTTTTTGAATCCGAGCGTGCGGGGTCGGGGGTGAATTTTGGAATTTCTTCAAGAATGATGAATTTACTAATTAAATAGGTAAATTTCCATACTTTGAGAATAAATTGATGTATTTGTATAACATTTGGCTAGTTTCGAGCCTTCGGGTGTAGAGTCAGAGTTTCGGGCGCGTTCTTGACTCGGAAAATAGGCTCGGCACGAGGTGAGTCTCCTTTCTAACCTTGTAAGAGGTAATTGTCCCCATAGGTGATCTAAATGCTACGTGTTAATTTCTGTGGGGGCTACGTACGTACATAGTGACGAGAGTCCGTACGTAGCGGCTATTTTTTTCATGCCGGTAGTTTTAGGACCCACGAGCATGCTTTTACGTGCCTTACATGTATATCTAAATGTATGATTGAGTTGCTTATTATTCTTGAATTGACATGAAGATATTAGGAAGTCATGTTTTAATTTCATTACTTAAGTTCTTGTTTTCAAGTATAATCTTTGTTAAATGCCTGAACTTCAAATAATTTTGTTTATGTATATGAGCACCCGCGTGACATGTATGATTCATGAGCGGTTAGCCTTATCATTATGTAAACCACTTCGCATGATCGATTCGCGAGCGGGGTAATAGATGCATCTATGGTTCGAGCCGTTCGACCCTTGGCAGTGCATATTTATTTTCACGACGCTTCGATCGTACGCTCCGGCATACTATGTGTTGCATATTTGACTAAGAGTCTTGTTGTTATTATATAAACTACTTCATGTAAAAAGGGAAAGTAGTTCATTATATACTATTGTGATTTGACAGGTAGAAGTAAGTAAGTTGTAAATTTATATTTAATATTTCATGTCCTTGTGATTCAAGGACTATTATCCTTGCTTAGTCTTATTTAGTCCTGTTATTTACTCATGGCCCTACTAAGTATCACGTCTACTTCTCGTCACTACTTCTTCAAGATTAGACGGGATACTCATTGGGTACATATTTGATTATATGTACTCATGATATGCTTCTGTACATTATTGTACAGGTTCTGAGGCAGGTGCATCTGGTTATCAGACCGGAGCGCGATCTTGAGAGCTTACTCTGTACCCGACTCTATGGTGAGCTGCTTCCCCCTTGGCGATCCTCATCAGCACTTGGGAGTTATCTTTTGTTATCTCTGTCCATTTTCTTCAGACAGTAGCACTGTTATTTTATCTTATTTTGTATATTCCACTAGTCCTCCCGTAGGCTTGTGACACTGGGTCTTGGCACGTAGTAGATATTATACTTTTGGCACTGTATATGTTATTTACGGTCCTTTTGGTTGTGTTTATTTGAGTTGGCTAAGTTATATGTTTTCATCTTACAATTCTTTAACCATAATATTTGGCAAGTCTTGGAACAATTTATCAAGTAAGGAAATCTCGTTAGTAACACGAGTGTTGGCTTGCTTGACCCCGGCGTTGGGCGCCATCACGACCTAGGTTAGGATTTTGGGTCGTCACATATACACAGTGCCACTTTTCTACTATTTTTCATACTGTATGATCACTTATTTTTTTCAAAAGTTTTGATATATTTAGACGAGTATGTCAAATATAGAGTTTAAATTGAGATATTGAGATTCTTTACCTTTAAAAAATGATATTTGATGGGTGGAATATTAAGATTTAACTCTACACTTGAAAGTTTGGGATATTGAGAGTTAATCGACTAGTGTAATTAACGTTTAATCAATATTTTATTTAGATTAAGATCGTTGGAGGCCGTATTGTTGGCGTTTTAGACGTTGCAAAGCTGGGGGGACTTGTTGTAAGTGAGGTATGTGAGACATTAAGCTTTGGTACTTGCTTTTCTAAAACCCGTTTTAAAAATGTGTTTTCTCTGCCTGGTCCATGTGTTAGGACAAGCGTGCGCTTGGAAGAATCGGTGGTCTTTGACCAGCCGTAAATATATTATTTTAATTAAAGCACAACAAAAAGAAAATATTACTTTATAATTTATTTTGATACGGCTGTGCGCCATGATGTTGAGTTTGATATGGTTGTGCGCCATGATATTAGGGCATTGTGTATGCCTTTGTACATCACCTGAGCATTGTGTATGCTTCATTGAGCATTGTGTATGCTCTGTTACATATTCGAGACATTGTGGTGTCGTTGTGGACTTGTAGGTGTGTTGGTAAATTATGATAAGTCCTTAGTGGGTGATCTTGTTGATTAATTCTTAAGAACTTTGGTGATACACATATATTGAGTTATTGTATAGTTATCATATTTACTATATCATTCCTGTTGTGGTGTGTTTGTATTTTCTAACACTTGTTCCAGAGGTATTTGGAGTGGCGGGTCGAAGATCTTACTGGGTTATATTTACATATAACTCACTCCTTACCTGCATCTCTAGGCAGATACCGTTGCGGGAGATAGAGCTAGGTGTTGACGAGTTCGCTGAGTGGATCCTATTGCTGAGGTGAGCCGCCGCATTATCTGTGGATGCTGTTGTTTCAGCTCTACCTATCTTATGTCTATTATTTCTTTCGGGTTTGCATGCCCGTCACTTAAACTTCTATTACTCTATTAGATGCTCCATGGTCTTAGTGTAGGATTTGGGCTAGAGCTTTTTTCAATTTTATTTTAGTGCTTGTTGGTGTTTCTATTGATTGACTAAGGTATTGTGCGATAATCATTTTCTCTTTAATTATTAAGATACTATTAGGCCTGCATTTTCTTAATTAAGTGTTGTGTAAATGGTTAAACGTTAGAGAGAGGGGTTCGCCTGGCAGGGGGTATTAGCTTGGTGCCAGTCACGTCTAGGAGGTAGTTTGGGACGTGACACCTTTGTAGGATGCTGTTTCGACCCATTTGGTGAAATACTCGATGGCTAGTAGAATGAACCTGTGTCCGTTGGAGGGGGTAGGCTCGATTGATCCAATAACGTCCATTCACCAAGCGGCGAACGGCCACGGTGAGCTTGTGGCATTATGCTCGTTTGGTGGTACCTTTATCATGTCTGCATGTATTTGATAGCGGTGGAATTTCCGGACATACTGGATGCAATCTGTTTCCATAGTCATCCAAAAATAACCAACCCAGAGTATCTTCTTTGCCGAAACAAAACCGTTCATATGTGGACTGCAAGTCCCCGCATGAATTTCCTCTAGTAGCTTGGATGCTTCCTTTGCGTCGACACATCTTAATAATCCCAAATCGGGAGTCCTCCTATACAGGATTCCTTTGATGTGAAAGAAGTTTTTGGACAATCTCCTGAGCGTGCGTTTCTGAATATGATTTGCGAGTTCTGGGTACTCTCCTTTTGCCAAGTATTCCTTGATGTCATGAAACCAAGGCTTTCCGTCTGCTTCTTCTTCAACATGGGCACAGTAAGCTGGTTGGTTATGGATCTTTACTAGAATGGGATCAATGAAATTCTTGTTTGGATGCTGAATCATAGAGGACAGAGTAGCCAATGCATCGGCGAACACATTTTGAATCCTGGGAACATGTTGGAATTCCGTCTTCGTGAACCTCTTTCTCAATTCCTGCACGTGGTGCAGATACAGTAGTATCTTGGAATTCTTGGTTGCCCATTCTCCTCGTACCTTATGTATAAGTAGGTCTGAGTCTCCAGTCACTAGCAGTTCTTGAACGTTCATGTCAATGGCCATTTTGAGCCCTAAAATGCAGGCTTCATATTCGGCCATATTGTTGGTGCAGGGGAACCTGAGTTTGGCGGATGCCGGATAATGTTGGCCAGTGTTTTATATCAAGACTGCTCCAATGCCAACTCCTTTGAAATTTGCCGCTCCATCGCAGAACATTCTCCAACCGTCATAGGATTCTACAATGTCTTCTCCTATGAATGACACCTCTTCATCGGGAAAATACCTTTTCATGGGTTCGTATTCTCCGTCCACGGAGTTTTAAGCAAGGTGGTCTGTCGGTGCCTGTCCCTTGACCGCTTTCTGGGTTACATAAACAATGTCGAACTCACTCAGCAGGATTTGCCACTTGTCTAGTTTGCTAGTGGGCATGGGCTTATGAAAGATGTACTTCAAGGGATCCATCCTTGATATGAGATATGTGGTGTAGGAACAAAAGTAATGCCTAAGCTTCTGAGCCACCCACGTTAGAGCACAGCATGTGCATTCTAATAGAGATTATTGGGCCTCGTACAGAGTGAACTTCTTACTCAGATAATATATGGCCTGTTCTTTTCTCCCTGTTTCATCATGCTTCCCCAGAACGCAGTCGAAGGCTCCATCTAACACTGCAAGGTAGAGTAACAAGGGTCTACCTAGCTCAAGTGGTACTAGGAATGGCGGTGTTGATAGGTATTCCTTAATTCTATCGAAAGCCCTTTGGAAATCATCGGTCCATTTGGTTGCGGCATCCTTCTTCAGCATCTTGAAGATCGGCTCACATATGACTGTGAACTGGGCAATGAATCGGTTGATATAGTTGAGACGTCCCAAGAAACTCATCACATATTTCTTGTTCTTTGGCGGTGGTAATTCCTGAATGGCTTTTACCTTTGATGGATCCAGTTCTATCCCTCAGCGGCTGAAAATGAACCCGAGCAATTTATCGGCAGGAACCCTGAATGCACACTTCGCAGGATTCAACTTCAGATTGTATTTCCGCAACCTATTGAAGAACTTCTTCAAGTATACTATGTGATCAGTGGATTTCTTGGATTTGATAATAACATCATCCACATATACCTCTCTTTGTGTAACATAACATGGAAGATAGTGGTCATAGCCCTCATGTAGGTGGCCCCTGCATTCTTCAGGACGAATGGCATCATCTTGTAACAGTAGACTCCCCACGGCGTAATGAAAACTGTTTTCTCAGCATCTTCCTCATCCATCCAGATGTGATGATAACCAGCGAAGCAATCCACGAATGATTGTAGTTCATGCTTGGCTCAATTGTCAATCAGGATGTATATATTTGGCAAAGGGAAGTCGTCCTTCGGACTGGCCCGGTTGAGATCCCGGTAGTCAACACAGAATCTGACCTTCCCATCTTTCTTTGGTACTGGAACAATGTTGGCTAACCATGTCGGGTATTCCACTACCCTGAGAACCTTAGCGTTGATTTGCTGGGTGACTTCTTCCTTGATTTTTAAGCTCATATCAGGTTTGAACTTTCTGAGCTTCTGCTTTACCGGCGGACACATTGGGTTGGTTAGAAGTTTGTGACCCACAACGGATGTACTCAGGCCAGTCATATCATCATACGACCAGGCGAATATGTCCTCATACTCCTTTAGAAACTCTGTGTATTCTTTCTTTTCTGATGGCGACAAGTGAATGCTGATTCGTGTTTCCGTGACATTTTCTGAATCTCCTAGGTTGACAACTTCGGTCTCGTCCAGGTTGGACTTGGTTCTGTTCTCAAAATTCTCAACTTCTTTAATAATCTCGTCAGGCATGTCATCTTCCTCTGGATCAATGTCCGTTTGTTGTGTTGTCTCGTTGCATGTCACAGTCATCGTTCATCAAGACAAGTAATATTAATGCTGTGTAGATAAAGTAGTGAGAGAAAAACAACAATAATAAATATTGATTCACAAAACTTAAACTTTAAAATGCTTTTGATAAATTGGATAAAGGTTTTGAACATTGAAGATCTTATTGCAGGAATTGAAAATTGCGAAAGGAAAATCATTTAGTTAAAACAAATGAACAATGCTTGTTTTAGCCTTGCTACCCCGAGGCTCATCGGGTTTTGGTTGTCCTGATGGTCCAATTCTTGAGAGACGTTCCTATGCTCACGACCTAGATGGAAGGTCTTTCCTCCCCCTCCTCCTCGAGAATAACACAACAGTCCATGTCATTTTCCTCTAGGAATAAATTTCTCAATGCGGAAAGTGCTTCCTCTTCCTCTGTCCCATAAATAATGCCAGCCTGGTGAAAAGTCTGCTCTAGGTGCGGTATCAGATGCTCCAGTGGGTAATAAGGACCGCACCATGGTGGCGACCAGCTATTTAATTCTTCCCTGGTGTAATCGTACCCCGGACCGAAAGTGGTGCCATGTTTCATGATCTTTATAGGTTTGGATATTCCTTTGAGGTTTCTGCCGAGCCCTTTACCAGGTTTGTACCCACTCCAGCTCAGTATACTCTTGATTTTTCTATCCCACCATTGTCTTTATCTATAGCATTGACCCTTTTAATGTGGTGCTAAGTTTCTCCACCTAGCTTCCTTCTTCCCTCGATTGCCGGAATTGTTTGACGACAGTAAATAGGGTTGCTACCGTAGCCATGAATGATCACTTCCCGGTGATTCCATTCGAACTTCACTGCCTGATGCAGTGTTGATTCTACACCCCCAGCAGCATGGATCCATGGTTTTCCTAATAGCAGGATGTAGGATGTTGGTACGTCTATTAGTTGGAAGTCAGCCTCGAACCAGGTTGGTCCCATCTGCAGGCATAGACTAATCTCACCAATGCTGGACCTTTGAGAACCATCAAAGGATTTCACGTTGATTGCTCCATCCTTTATCTCATGCAGCCCTTTACCTAGTTTCTTGAGTGTTATCAGCGGACAGATGTTAAGACTAGATCCTCCATCGATCAAGATTCTCGTGATGAAATAATCTTCGCATTGCACGGTGATGTGCAGTGCTTTGTTGTGCCCCAACCCTTCAGGTGGCAGCTCGTCCTCATGAAAGGTGATCTTATGGCTTTCCAACACTTGGCCTGCCATATTGGCCATTTCCCTGCTAGTGATATTATTCGGCACATATGTGTCGTTCAACACCTTCAACAAAGCACTCATGTGCGTCTCAAAATTCTGCAACAAAGAGAGAATGGATATTTGTGTTGGCATCTTGTTCAACTGGTCGATGACCGAATACTCCTTGGCCTGTACTTTCCTCCAAAGGTCGTCCGGACTTGTTTGAATAAGGGGTGGCAGATTGGAAGCCTGCTTTTTTTATTCGGCCAGATGTTCAGGTGTGTAGACTCTACTAGTTCTCGTCATACCCTATGATGCGACAGCTTCTTCAGTCTTGACTTTGCCTTTCATTCTCGCCTCGGTTGTATAGTCCCAGGGTACAACATTTGTATAGAAGGGTGGCGTGGTTGACATCGCCACTGTGATCGGCGCGGCTATCCTTACTTCGAACGGAACATGTGTCTTGGGTGGCAAGAGTACAACCTCAAATGGTGCGGGTGCATTTACTGGAGACACGAATTCAACCTCGATTGGTGCCGGTGTCTTTGCGGGTGGCGCTTCTTCAAACTCAAGAGGTATGGACATATTTACCTCAACATCCTTAGACGGTTGAATTTGGACTATGATTGGATTGAGAGTAACTGCCGGTTTCTTTGGGTCATCGCCTTCTGCGATCAACCCGATCGATCCCTCGGGATCCCAGTCATCTTCTATTTCAATCATGTGGATACTTGTACCCTTATGGTCTGGAAGAGGATTGTTGCGGACGTTTGGAGCGGATTCTTTCGCCACAATGATCTTATTGTCAATCAAGGACTGTATCTTATCTTTCAAAGAACGACATTTGTTGATGGTGTGTCCTTTCAGGCCGGAGTGGTATGCACAAGATTTGTTTGGGTTAACCCACTGAGAAGGATTCTCAGGGGTTGCATCAGGGATGGGTGTGACATAACCAGCAGCCTTTAGCTTCTCATATAGTTTGTCGATAGGTTCGGAGATGGCGGTACATTATTTTGGAGGTCTGCGATCAAAATTAGGTCGGGGTCTAGGGAAGTTTTGGCATGCGGGAGGTGATTGATAACAGGATGGCTGAGAGTTGTAGGTGTGGTAAAAAGGAGCGGGTTGGGAGTATCTGGGTGAAGTAGGTTGATATGTAGGTGGCGGAGGTGATTGATAAGTTGGTGGTGGAGCATGGTATGAGGGTGAGGGTGCTTGGTAATTTGGGGTTGGCTGACATGTGAGTGGAGGTGTTGTGTAAGTTTGGTATTTGAGGGGAGACTTGGTCCTCTGTGCAACCATCACGGCTCCCACGTCCCTTTTCTTGGACACGCCAGCGGACTGTAAAGCCTTAGTCGTCGCTTGTAGGGCTTCAAAATTTGTGACCATATCACTTTTAATGCCTTCTTCAATCCTTTCACCCAAATAATGTCGGAGAACTTGTGATTCTCAATCATCATCAACCGTTCATAGTATTAAGGGTCCTAAGCCCGGACAAAGAACTTGTTCATTTGTTCCTCCTCTAAGGCGGGTCCGACCTTAGCAGCTTCGGACCTCCAACGAGTAGCATACTCGCGAAATGTCTTTGTATGCTTCTTCTTCAAATTCTGGATGTAGAACACGTCTGGTGCGTTCTCTGTATTAAATCTCAACTTGTCCATGAAGTAAGAGGCCATGCTTACCCAGTTTGACCACTTCTTGGGATCTTGGCTGATGTACCAAGACAAGGCATCTCCTTTCAAGCTCCTCATGAACAACTTCATGCGGATCCTTTCATTTTTCCCTACTTTAACCAGCTTGTCACAATAGGTCCTCAGATGGACCCTTGGATCACCTGTACCATCAAACATTTTGAACTTCGGAGGTTTGTACCCCTCAGCCAGTTCGACATCAGGCTGTATGCAGAAGTCCTCATAGTTCAGTCATTCGACTCCCTTACTTCCTTCAACACCTTGAACCTGGCTGGTCAGCTTCTTAAGTTCCTCGGCCAAGTTCCTGATAAACAGATCCTTTTCATCAAATTCAGGTGTGTATGAGATAGGTGTAGTGGAGTGTGGCATGGTCTCCACATAGATAGGATTGTTATGGTGTCCTGGTGCATGGGTGTAGATATGGTCGTTTGTAGAATTCTGAGGTTCTGGGATAAGTAGTGGAGTGTATTTGGGGTATGGCAGGTGTTACATTGGTTCTTTTTTGGGGTGGCGTGATGGTGAGGTGCGAGATGATTCTGCTATTTTGGGATATTTTGCGGAGGTGTAGGATTTTGAATGTTGGGGAGGTTGACGTCTGGGATATTGAGGGTAAATGACAGGTTTGCCAAATTTCTAACCTGTTCAAGCTCTTCTTGGAATTTTAATAACTTCTGTTCAAGCTGCGACATATTCTCGTTTGGAACCCGAATACTCTGGCCATCAGTGGCCTCTACCCGTTCAATCGTGTTTTCCTTTCTGATGTTGCTTGAATCTTCCATTTTCTTTTTGCCTTTGCCTTTAGGAGGACTAGGAGGAGGAGTGGGTGAGGGCCCCTGGATCTTGTGAGATAAGATGATGATGCCAGAGTGTACGAACTAACCTTTGGGGAGGGGAATAATAAAAAGAAAGGAAACAAAAACAAAAACAAAAGGTAACCAAGTCAGTGAGGATTATGAAAAGTATTTCAATATTTAAACACATATTGCGGGAATGTAAAGCGTGTCCTAATTTGGGAACCTCTCTGTGCCTGAGGTAGGCCTAGAGACAAATTGATTTGGAGAACTTAAAATGCTAAATGCCTCATTTCATTGATAAAAAATAGGCGAATCCCAAAATGACACTAAATAAATAAGAAATAAAGGTCACTAATGGCCATTGGCCTTATTAAATTGATAAAGCAAGAGAAAGACATTCCTATCTACTTGGTCCCAGAAGGACCTTCCCCAGACTCGGCATCCTTTGTTCCCTCGAACAGCTTTCCTAATTCACGAAGTTCCAGCAGTAGGTATGCTCTGGCTAAATGTCCACCTTCGGTCCCTTCAGCTTTTTGACAATCTTCAACCCTTTGAATGAATTTGCCTTCCAGCTCGACTATGCCTCGCTCTAAGTATCCTAGCCTCTTTTTGATACTGATGGCCATGTCTTTCCACTCTTAAATTAGCTTCTTGTTGGACTCGTGTATTTCTCGGTGCTCGCTCTCGTATTCACGGATCCTTTTGCGCAGTTGGTTGTATTTGACATGCGTCTTGGCCCTTTCATCTGTAATCATGTGGCCCCGGGCGAGCCCCGGTTTGTCCAGCCCATCCCAATTATCTTCTAACCAACCTGAATAGAAAGGGGAGCAGCTGACATGATATCTGTCTGGATCAATAGTGTCTTTCTCTATTACGATCTTACAATGCCAATGTGTTGGGCTTCGCACTTGTGGGGACTATCATCATTTTCAAAGTCAGCTCGAAGATGGCTCGTTTTGTCAACCCTTGGTATGACCTGCTTCCTACCTACTTGTCTCACAACCCGGAGAGGGACGTAAGGATAGGTTCCCCTCAGACCAATCAGTATCAGGAATGGTGCATCTCTGGATCGGGCGATGAACTCTTCTGTGGAAAACCACTCGAACATACATTGAACTTGTTCCTCCGCTAGATTATTGATGAATTCTACCCATTCTTTGGCATTTTCAGGCTAAGCAAAACATATCGGGAATGTAAGTCATTCGCTTCGGATGGTAGAAAGTGATGTGGTCATTCCACGCCCTTCGCTGAATCTTCTGTCGGTATTGGCCCTTTTGGAGATGTTCTAAAAGCCAGAGCTGTAGTAATAAGTTGCAGCCCTCAAAGTGTTTTGCTCCTCTTTGGCATTTATCTAGGCTCGGTATATGTCTGAAATGATCATGGGCACGATGCTGAAGTTTTGCCCACCAATTCCCTCCATTAGTGTCTTAGTTACCATAGCCAACCTAGTATGGATTCTTTCTTTCTTCATTGGAAACACGATTAGACCCAGGAAGCAAAACACGAAGACGAATACCCTGCGGTGGATGTGTCCCAAGGATGTGATGGCAAATTCGTCATGGAAGGTACGGTATAATTTGATGTGATCGTACCTTTCATACAGATAGTCAAAATGGATGTATGATTCTTTCAGGCATCCCAATTATGCGTTCTTCTTCAGACCCATCATTTTTAAGAAACCCTTGCATGTGCGGTTCTTACGCATTAACAAACCCGGAGTTTCCCAAGCTAGACCGGCCAATCCTCCTATCTCCTCTAGCAAAGGTGTCATTTCGATGTCCCCAAAGCGAAAGTCGGCCCTTTCACTGTCCCAAAATAGAGTAGCAGCCTCTATCATCACGTTGTTAGGCTGGATATTCAGGAGAGATGGTAGATTACCCCGGTATTTCTTGACGAGGGTTTTGTCACTAGAATGCATATCTTCCCACCAACTCAGCAATTTTGGGTTGATGTTGGTGACCATGCCGAATCTGGGGACTTTGTGCCTCATATTTCTGCAAGGCAAACAAGGTTAGACCCTGACCCCCACCGGACTCGACTATTTAACATCAATGATTAGCATGAAGCATTTAATTCTCCAAATGAATGCAGAGAACGTGATGATGTCAGTTTGGGTTTATGGAAACCTAGTGGACTTTGGATAAGGCTATCTTAAAGGCTATTGTTGGACAACACGTTAGTCTGGCTAGGTTTGACCATGATGCATGCAACAGTATAACTGAGTAAGGCTTCTATGGGGTTTTAGACTGGTACCCTTGAGCGGACAACTTAAGGGGGAAAAGCACGGAACCGTCGACTGCATCGTTGATCGACTAGTTTTACCGCAAATAAGCCTTTCCGATTTTAGGGGATAATGATATAGGAAGGGTACAACCACTCATCAAGTGTTGCTATAGGATTTTGTTCGGCACGAGTGGAGTATAAATGTTGGGTCATGGATAATGTAATAAATAATAAACATGTAGTCACGTATTTGTACGTTATGAAAGCGGTAAATACAACAGTTTATAATTTAAAAAGGAAGGAAGCCAGAAATATATGCCAGTTGCTTTGAGAAAAAATTAAATGCTTAAAGGAAATAAACAAGTAAATGCGCATAAGGATAGGTACAAATTCACAAAGCAAATTGAAAATGGTAAAAGCCTAAAATCCCCAGCAGAGTCGCCATGTTGCCGCGCCCCCTTTTTTCCCCAGGAACTTCTTTCGGAGGCTCTGGTTTGAAAGGGTTTATGACATTGGTTGAGACAACTCGTTCCCTTTGGGAAAGGGATTTGAATTTTTGAAGAGTCGCCACCTAACAATTTTGAGGTGCGTTAGGGCACCAAGGAGGGTTCATTTTTAACTACGTTTGATAACAAGAGATAGCGTAAGGGCTTGAAATTATCCTAAGAGGAAGGTGTTAGGCACCCCTCAGGATCCACAAGTGTGGTTCCCGGCCAAATAGCTTTTGTGAATTTTTGTACAATTAGCAAATAAAAACATATGTCTCAAATAATAGGGGATTTAGGTCTAAGTACACATAGGTTTGGAAACAGTTAATGGAAGGCTAGATTTTGAAAAGAATTATAACCTAAGTAGTTTTATGGGAGTAAAGGGGTGTCCTAGGTTTGTTTGTAATACGGATAACATCAATGCAATACCCAGTATGACACTCCTCAACGGGGGGCTACACGTGGTATTAGCGCACCAGTCATCATATCCATATTTACCATTTCCCACCTCGTGAAGGTAATTAAAGCGAGTGTTGGTCACGACCTCTATTGCATGTTGTTACCTGTCCCTTCCTATCATTCCCGGAGGAATATAGTACTTTTATCCTACAAGGGAGGTTCTAGGCAGACCCTCAGGTTTTAAAGGTAAAAATACTAAGGCGACATACAATAAAACAGATAGGACTTCAATTAAAATGGAGCATGGAAAAACACATAGAAGGCTCAAGTACACCTTCACAAATAGTACACATAAACAGCATGACTCAAACACAATTAAGGTCCAAATTCAGATCCTAAGCATGGTGTCTAAGGGATAACAGCAGAGTCATATTTATTACATAACTCAGAGAGGAAGTCTTAATCAGCTTTGCCTACTGGTTTTAAACATGCTAACAGTTAAACAATAGTCACAAGAGACAGTTCCAGTTTTATTATTTGAGTTGATTACCTAAGCCTTGCGTAGGCATGGGTTAATATACAACAGTTGTTCAGAATTGATAATAGTTTTAGATTGTTATACCTAAGAGCATGTGATTCTAAGTGTCGTAGCACATACAGGAATTTATTAAGGGTTGTTAGAACAGGGTGACTGTTCTATGCATCCATATTTAGACCAATTGTAATTAAACGACTGTGATCCTAGAACATGATATCTAATGCAGAATGATGCATATGTAATTGATAAAACAAGGTTTCTGAATGAACACAAAATCACAACCTTATGCGTAGCTTCAGAATAAACATAGGCGGAAGTTTTAATGTTTATTTACCTTAGAACATGCTTTCTAAGTGTGGAACATGGTGGCAGCATGAATAACAACTGATGTTAACACATTTTTAGAGCGAGATTTATGAATGTTTTCAGGTCATGTAAGATGCACACAGGACAAAATCACATTATTTTGTTTTATGTCATTGTTTACCTTAGAGGCAGGATTTCTAAGTAATGATGAGATGCTGAAAACAGTATATATGGATCCTATGTAGCATGATATCTAATGCATGGCATGCTTGGCATAAGTGTACCTAAACATGGTTGCTATTGCGCATAGAGAAAGTAAACCTAGGAAGCATGGTTTCTACCCTTGGTTACACTACAACATGCATATCACCCTCTCATTTCACTATCCATCCCCAGAGTTGTTTTACAAAAAATTATTATAGACCATTGGATATGAATTACATAACTGAAATAGATGGAAAAAATAAGAAGTTAACTATAAGGAGCCTACAGTATAGGCACAGATCTCCATGTCCTCAATGCTAGGTATTGTTTCACAACATTTCTCATAATCCGGGTGTGTCAGAGTTCCCTAAGGGCCTCAAGGGATCCCGGGAAGTGCTCACCCAGATTTCATAGCCAAGATAGAGTAAGTGCAGTGTGGAATAGCCAGCCTTAGTGTGTCAAAGTTCAGAGGGAGCTCAAGGGTCCCAAAGCAATGCTCACACAAAGGGGGCAGAACTTAAGAGGTCAAGAGTAGAGTGAGAGTGCTTGACAAAGTTTGAAAACTTTGAGTAGGAAAACAATTTTGGAAAAGGCATTTAATTGAAATAATTTTCATAACAAAAGCTTAACTGATGAAATCAATTTGAAAGAGCATGAACACCAATGTCAGGACCAAAACAAGTCCAGCATCACACACAAAAAAACAAGAATAGTTCAACAACCACAAGCAGGGGTAATGGGGTTTGAGGTACACATACAGAGCATGTGAGGGTAGGCATGTAGCAGACAGTACACAATCAGAAGTTCCTAAGGATTCATGGGATTGGGGATACAGCATGGTACAAGATCAGACTAGACATATCATCAAACAACTTGGCAGTAGAAGATGCCCTGAGCAAACTAATGTACAAACATAGGCATGGAGATTCACATAGAAATAAGACAGCTTAACATACTAGATACAACAGAGATTCTAATTACATGTTGAACAGCAGAACAGTATATAGAAACACATCAGGAACACAATGAATTGAAACAGTAATAGAAACATGTTGGTTTGAGGACTGGAATTCTAATTAAGACATACTAGTGAAGTGAAGAAAGCAGTAACACAAAGCAGGAAGTAGGAGATGCACAATAGTTAGCCTTGTCTTGCAGTCGGCTAACTTAGAAGAATAGCAAGTAGCACAGAAGAAGAATAGAGGGAGTTTAGTTGTGAGAGAGAGCTATTGAACCAGACTAGTTCGTGTGTTTGTGTTAATGAGAAGTAACGTATATATAGTTTTGAAAACAAGTAGCAAATAAGGTAGGAATCAAAATTAACCAGTAATTAAGGGACTGAGTATCAATGAGTACACAATCAGCATAGGTATCCCTTAATTGAAGGGGTTAAGTTCAAACGGCTAGTAGGCAAATAACAAATAAGGAAAGTTTCCATATGTGACATGCATATAACATATAAGGAAATAACTTAGCATAGTACAAGCATGGTATATGAAATTGAGACTAGGTTCAGAATATATCAATTAAGGAAATAATATAAGACTTCGTGTGACAGCACAGTTGACCAAAATAAAGCAAGGAAATAATTTAAAGGCTATAAATCAGTAAGGAAATCATTATAAAAGATCAATGAGAGGTATCAATTACAGGGAATTAGGGGTTTAAACAGGAGTAATAATGACTACTGTCAGTACACGAAGTAGACCCACAATAGGAAAGGAAAATCAGAGATTCGAGTAAAATCACATAGAATCATGGATTCAGTACTAGCACACAGTAAATTATTAAAGGAATTAACAAACGAACATGATAAAACAGGGAGAATCAAAGAGTCATAAACCCTAATGACTGTAGTGGCAAGAAGTCACATAGGATTAGAGATTCATCTAAACAAAACAGTAACGACTAGAGGGATTAAATAGAGAAACTACAGCATAAGTAGAATAAGCAAAAATTAAGAACCCTAATGAGCAAAAATAGGATAAAAATCATAGAAAACTCAGGACGTATTCATAAGGGACAAACACATATACGAATTGAAATAGTAGATCAATAAAAACAAGCCTAATATTATAATACAGTGTTAAAACTAAATTTTTAATATTATAAACTATGAAAAAAAGAGATTTTAACAGATACCGTTTGAAAATTCGAGAAGAATCTCATAAGAACCCTTAAACTTGGAGAAATCGTTTTTGAAAGAGGGGTTATGAAACCCTAATTTCGAGATGAAGAAACATTAAAACAAAGGAAGGTTTTTGAACGAAACATGTAAAAAACTTCACAATATACACACATCTATGACAGATCTAAAAGAATCGGAAAACTTTCAAGAGTTAGGGTTTCAGAGAGAACCCAGAAAAGATAAGAAAAATCTCAAAATGTTACCAGTTTTAGTCGGAAAGTCATAGATCTTACTCGAACGGCCGGAGATGGCCGGAAAATGGCATGAAAGGCCATAGGGGGAGTTGACCCGCTCTAGGTTCACTTGAGGACCTCAGGGTAGTGTCAGGCGTAGGGTGAAACATAGGCTAGGAGATGATGAGAGGCCATGGCTTCCGGCGAGGGAGGTGGCCGGAGAAGATGGACAGAGTCCATCGGAGAGGAGGAAGATGAGAAGGTTCTAGAGAGAACCAGAGATAGAGAGAGAGTGAGATAGAGAGACGATTGAGCGGGGAAGTCGTCTAGGACTAATTAAGGTAAGGACGATTTTGGGCCATTGATCAAAATTGATCAACGTCCAGGATTCAATTAGATGCTGGGTCGGGTAGACTTTAGAGATTGGGATTGGGTATTGGGCTACATTAATTGGGTTAGGACCAGATTTGATTTAGGCTAGAATTTAAATATAGAGTGGCTATTTGTTAAATGCCCATTAAAATTAGATAAATAATTAATAAACATAGCTAATAATTACATAAAATGATATTAAGGCTAAATAGGTGAAATTAAGGTAATTAACTAGTGTTTATAATACAAAATGACTAATTATTGAGTTAAAATAACATATAATGTATAATTAGGCTATAATAGCAAGGTTGTTGTAATTATAGCCAAATAGTGACAAATCGGCTAATTTGTGAAATAATTAAATCCTAATAGGATTAAAAATATTATATCAAGCTAAGAAATATTTTGAAATCCTTTGCAATGCAATTTATGATTAATTATTGAAAAGTACTGGATAAATTAGAAATAAATTGATAAAATTATGGGAAAATTATGGGAAAATTTCCATTGTTATAAAAATTGTTTTGAAGGTATATATGCAAATTTTAAAATAATTTTAGAGAAAATTGGGTATCAACAAGTGTCAAGTCGACCTCTCGCCACTACTTCTTCGAGATTAGACTAGATACTTACTAGGTACATATTGTTTATGTACTCATGCTACACTTTATACTTAACTGTACAGGTTCTGAGGCAGGTGCATCTGGGTATCAGTCCGGAGCTCGTCCTTGATTTCACTTATTCGAGGCTTTACGGTGAGCTTCTTCTCATGAAGACACTCAGCAGCACTTTGGAGCCTTTCTTTTGCTATTTCTGTCTATATCTTCTCAGACAGTAGGATAGTCTTTTATTTCTTTTGATGTATATTCTACTAGATGCCTGTAGACTTGCGACACTATTTCCTGACACTCACATTGGTAGCCTATTCTCTTGGGATGTAATTATTAAATTATAACTTCTTTTGATCATTCCAGCTTAAAATTGCCTACGTTATTCGTCATTACCGAATGTCTTAAATTTAAACCAAGTAAATGTTGGAAATGTTTTGGTAAAATAAATGAAACCCACTAGTGGATTAATGTTAGCTTGCCTGACAACGGTGTTGGGCCCCATCGCGACCTGGGTTAGGATTTGGGTCGTGACAACATGGTATCAGAGCTTTAGGTTCACGTAGGTCTCACAAGCTACGGGAAAACCCAATAGAGTCTTGCGGATCGGTACGGAGACATCTGTACTTATCTTCGGGAGGCTATACGGTGTTAGGAAATCTCTCTTTATTCATACTCTATCGTGCAATTGATGGTATACTAAATCTCACTCTTTTATTCTCTCACAGATGGTGAGGACGCGCGCGGCCGACGTTTCGGATCCGAGAGGGGCCACTACCCTCGTCGTTAGAGGTCATGGCATAGGTCGGGGGAGGGCACCGGACAGAGGTAGGGGACAAGGACGTCTCATAGATGCCCCAGTTGCACCACTAGTGGATCCAGCAGAGGATCATATTACTGAGGAGTAGGGCGAGGCGTTCGCACCAGATCCTGCCCCGTTAGACTTCATGACGGCGCCGGGATTTCAGAAGGTCATGGGCTGTATGATGCAGTTCATGGACACTATGACCCAGGCTTGGTTTTTTCCAGCGAACCCGGCCACGTCTCAAGCAGGAGGGGGAGCACATACCCCTACTGCCCAGGCCGCAGGACATGCAACAGCAGTTTATCAAACCCCGGGTACACTTCCCGTGGGTGGGGTCGAGCCAGTAGCAGCACTTGAGCCCAGACCAGCTGCGGACGTCTATCCGCAGAAGCTATTAGACAGATGGACCATACAGCACCCTCCTGTCTTCGGAGGCGAACGTCATGAGGATGCTCAGGATTTTATTGATAGGTGCAGGGATAGATTGCACAACATGAGGATACTAGAGTCCCATAGAGTTGACTTCACTACTTTCCAGCTAGAGGTCAGGGCCCGTAGATGGTGGCAGTCTTACATTCTTGGCAGACCAGAAGATTCTCCCCCCATCACTTGGGAGCAGTTCACTTAGCTATTCCTGGACAAGTATATTCCACCCTTTGAGAGGGAAGAGCTGCGGTATCAGTTTGAGCAGCTGGAGCAGGGTCAGATGTCAGTGACTGACTACGAGGCTAGGTTTTCTGAGTTGTCTCGTCATGCACTTATGATACTTCCTACTAACGCAGAGAGAGTGCGGAGATTTGTAGCTGGGTTGCACTTAGGTATTAGGGCCAACATGGCCCGAGAGGTGGAGATGGGGACTCCTTATCAGCTGGTAGTAGAGATTGCTCGCAAGATTGAGGGCTATCGATCGAGGAGCAGAGAGCAGGGACAACAGGATAAGAGAGCTCGATTTTCTGGGGATTTCAGAGGTGCTCCAGCTAGGGGCAGAAGTCAGTTTGGTAGGGGCCAGCCCAGTAGGCCTCCATATTCATCACCCCCACCACCTCCTCGAGGTGCTCCGATGAGGCCTTATTTAAACACTATGCCGGAGAGTTCTTATCGCCCACCAGCTATTCAGGGTTCCTCCGGCGGGTATTCTGGTCATCAGAGGTCTTCCAGTCCTTATTAAAAGAATGGGGAGGGGGCGATCTGGTCTTGGGGAAGACGATGGGGTTTAAAAAATGGGGTATAACGTCGAGTATTTTGACACTATACCTGGTGTCAGCTTTTTCAGCATATAGCGCCCAAAAATTGGACGGTATACCTTAACAGCAAAAGTTACCGTAAAGGTATAGCGCCCAGTTTTTGGGCGTTATATATAGAATGGTTCTCTTTTTGTTTTACACCTATTTGTGTTCTTTTTTTCCAAAAGGAAAATATTAAGGTTCCGGACTCCAAAATTCATGTTCTTCACTGTCCACAACTAGTAGGCGTGTGGACATAAGAATTGTAAATTTCAAAAACTGGTAAAAAAATATTCAAGTAAAAATAATATTTCAAATTTAGAGTTATGTTTGGAAATAAAATCTAGTTTGGGTTGTTTTTGAAGTTTTGTGAGTGATTTGAATGAATATTTTGAAAAATACTTTTTTGGAGTTTTGAAAATTTTCAAAATACATCTTCAAGTAAAAGTTAATTTTTTTTTGAACAAACACTGATTTTGAAAAAAGTGAATTTTGTTTTAAAAAAGAAAAAAAATTATGTCCAAACGAGCTCTTAGTGTTGGAGGAAAAGATAATTACCAGATAAATTAACAGATGCTTTGATAGGATTGGTCATTTTTTCTTAAGAAATTTGTACCCATGTTATGTTGTTGGGTGTGTGACAGATTTTCCTCAGAATTTACAGGCCAAACAAATTCAAGTTTAGCAAAACAGTTGAATTCCAAAAAGAACACCAAGTGAATGTTGCATGTTTTAAATGTGCTATAGTTAAACAGCCAGTTACTCGGTTAAGGTATAACACATAAAATACTTGCCTTATGTTTAGTATTTTAAAACGCTAAGTATAGCGCATATATTATATGTTATACATGAACCTGAAAAGTCGGTTCGGTATAGCGCATGTAATACATGCGCTATACATATAGTATTAAATAACATCCCCCTTCTTCCTCGATAGTTCACGCGAAATCGATCCTCCCTATTTTTTTAAAAAAACTTCCATCGGAGCCCATTTATGATCCTCGAAACCACTTGTCGTTAATATATTATTGATAAAGGACACGCTTCAAGGTTACCTCGTGGAGTTGAATGCGATTTGTGCTCGATTTGGTTGTAAAAATGATTTATTTTCTCCGGTCAAAGACGTCCAAAAATAGGTATTTCGAAACACTCTTTTTGTATAAGTTGTGTAATTAGTTCATAGTAATTTATTCCATGATTTTGTGCATGTTTTTTTATTTTTTTTATTTTTTTTTACCCAAACTTATTTATTTGTTGCAAATTTTTATGAAAATTATTTATTATGTTATTGTATAAATTTGTTGAATGTCACGACCCAAATCCTAACCCAGGTCGCGATGGCGCCCAAAATCGTTGTCAGGCAATCCAACATTATTCCACTAGTGGGTTTCATTTATTTTACCAAAACATTTCCAACATTTACTTAGTTTAAATTTAAGACATTCGGTAATGACGAATAACGTAGGCAATTTTAAGCGGAAATGACCAAAAGAAGTTATAATTTAATAATTACATCCCAAGAGAATAGGCTACGAATGTGAGTGCCAGGAACTAGTGTCACAAGTCTATAGGCATCTAGTAGAATAGACATCAAAAGAAATAAAAGACTATCCTACTGTCTGAGAAGATATAGACAGAAATATCAAAAGAAAGGCTCCAAAGTGTTGCTGAGTGTCGTCATGAGAAGCGCTCACCGTAAAGCCTCGAACAAGTGCAATCAAGGACGAGCTCCGGACTGATACCCAGATGCACCTGCCTCAGAACCTGTACAATTAAGTACAGAGCGTAGCATGTGTACATAAACAATATGTACCCAGTAAGTATCCAGTCTAATCTCGAAGAAGTGGT
The DNA here is from genome assembly GCA_005239495.1 of Nicotiana undulata. Taxonomy (NCBI): domain Eukaryota; kingdom Viridiplantae; phylum Streptophyta; class Magnoliopsida; order Solanales; family Solanaceae; genus Nicotiana; species Nicotiana undulata. Next base: position 6,542 of record ML290034.1, on the reverse strand, counting down.
GGCGAGAGGTCGACTTGACACTTACTAGGGTCTAAACAGTATTTAGCTATAAAATTTAAAGAGAATAACAAGTACACGTGGATAATAAAACAATGAATATGTGGCGAGACTCCAATATACGAATTTCGAATTTATCTTCCAAGAAATCTAACAGTTTTTTTTAAGGTCATGAATAATATCAAACAGGTAGCATGCGCATAATGTATTTGAAAATACGGTATGATTCAACATAATAGTAATTGTGCACTGCCGAAGGGTCGAACAGTGTGAACCATAGATGCATCTATTAACCTGCCGTGGTGTACGACCCGCTCCCATGCGAGTAGTGAAAAGAATCACTCCGCTCGCGGAATAAATATTGCGAAGCGGTCACACATAACACAACATTTTTCTTTAAATCCTTTTCCAAAATAATGATTCGTCTGAGTACATCAAGTTCTAGGATTTCTTGAAAACAAGCTTGCATATAAGGAAAACACAAGGCATATAGCTCAGTTAATAGAATTTACAAGGCATGGTGTGAACCTAACTACCCGGACATAACAAGAATAGTCACTACGTACGGACTCTCGTCACCTCATACGTACGTAGTCCCCACAAATAATGACACAGTCAATTACTTCACCTATGGGGACAATTCCCTCTTACAAGGTTAGAAATGAGACTTACCTCGTTTCAAGCATACTTCCCGGGTCAAGAATGCGCTCAAATCTTCGAATTGTCACCCAAGAACTCGAAACTAGCCAAACGTTATATAAATAAATCAATCTATGCTCAAAAGTCCACAATTCTCCTATTTAAATGATTATTTCAACCTAATTTTCAAAATCCTAAAATGTACCCCCGGGCCCACATGCTCGGCTTCCGGAAAAGTTTAAGGGAAATAGTTACCCATAGCCTAAGGATCAATATTATATAGTTTTTGCATAATTTCATAACAAATTCCTTGGTAAATCTCATTATTATCAAAACCCTAGGTTTTACATTAAACCCATTATTTCTACTAATTTTGTGTGTTAATCTACCCACAGATTCAAGTATTAAACTCACTTTATAGTAGGAATTACTTACCTTACAATTGCTAGGTCGAATCTCTCCTTTGCAAGATCTTGAAATCGTCGAAGATGAAGAAAACTGGTTCAAAAATGACTAAGTCCCGTATTTAAAACAACTTATCTGCCTTTAGGGTTTTTGCACCTGCGGCTCGAGGACCGCACATGTGGTCTCGCATCTACGAGAAAATTCTCGCACCTGCGGAAAATGAGAAGGGGGCCAGGCATCGCACCTGCGGAACGGAGCCCTCACCTGCGGCTCCGCTTCTGCGGGAAAGGGCCTGCACCTGAGGAACTGGGAACCCCCCTGCGAGGCATTGACCGCAGAAGTAGTCTCGCACCTGCGGCTGATTCTTCGCAAGTGCGGTCGCACCAGATCTGGTGCACAAGCTGCTCCTTTAGAGTTGGTTTTTGCCTCGCGCGATGTCCGAATGGCATCCGGGCCCACCCGAGTTACCGTCCAAATTTACCAACAAGTCCTAAATCATAATATGGACTCGCTCGAGCCTTCAAAACGTCCGAAACAACACTAAATCTAAAAATCATACCCCAAAACCTATTGAATTCAACTTAAGAACTTTAAGTTCTTGAATTCGCTTCTAACACGGTGAAACATATCTATAATACTCGGAATGACACCAAATTTTGCGAGAAAGTAAATGACATAACAGAACTATTCCCGATCTCGGAATTCCATTCGGACCTCGATAACACAAAAGCACGTTCCAAACCTCAATTTTTGAACTTAAGGAATCATATTTCACTATTTGGCGCCGAAACGCTCCCGGGTGATCCAAACCCCGTTCCGAATGCACGCCCAAGTCCGAAATCATCATACGAACCTACCAGACCCTTCAAATCTCGATTCCGAGGTCGTTTACTAAAAATATTGACCGAAGTCAAACTTGGTCTTTAAGGCCAACTTTAAGGAACTAAGTGTTCCTATACCACCCCAAACTCCTCTGAACCTCGAACCAACCATCCCTGCAAGTTATAAATCAATAAAAGAAACTACGGAAAGTCTCATTTAAGGGCACGGGGTCCTAGAACACAAAATGACCGGTCAGGTCGTTACATTCTCCATCTCTTAAACAAACATTCGTCCTCGAACGGGTCTAGAATCATACCTGGAGTGCTGAATAAGTGCGAATATATGCTCCGCATGTCCTCCTCGGACTCCCAAGTCGCCTCCTCAACTGGTTGGCCCCTCTACTGGACCTTTACGGCGGAAACCCTCTTGGACAACAACTGGCGATCCTACCTGTCAATGATAGCAACTGGCTCCTCCTCGTAACCCAACCTCTCATCTAGCTGAATGGTGCTTAAATCTACCACGTGAGATATGTCAGTGTAGTATCTCCTGAGCATGGACACATGAAAGACCGGATGAACCCCTGATAAACTGGGAGGTAAAGCAAGCTCATAAGAAACTTCCCCAACTCGTCTCAACACCTCAAATGGGCCTATAAACCTTGGGCTCATCTTGACCTTTTTTCCAAACCTTATAATACCCTTCATTGGCGAGATTTTCAACAAAACTTTCTCGCCCTCCATAAATGATACATCACGCGCCTTCTGGTCCGCGTAACTCTTCTGTCTGGATTGTGTTGTGCGAAGCCTCTCCTGAATCAACTTTACCTTCTCCAAGGCATCCTTCACCAGATCGGTGCCATATAACTTAACCTCGCCAGGCTCAAACCACCCGATGGGAGAACGACATCGCCGACCATACAAGGAATCAAATGGAGCCATATCAATGCTGGACTGATAACTGTTATTATAAGCAAACTCGGCCAAAGGCAAGAACTGGTCCCACTGCCCTCCAAAGTCAATCACACATGCTCTGAACATGACCTCCAATATCTGAACTGTCCAATCCAACTGTCCGTCGGTCTGAGGGTGGAATGTTGTGCTGAGCTCTACCCGGGTGCCTAACTCACTATATACTGCTCTCCAGAAGTATGAGGTGAACTGAGGACCTCGATCTGATACGATGGACATAGGCACACCGTGCAACCGAACTATTCCCTGAATTTAGATCTGGGCCAACCTCTCTGAAGTAAAGTTGACTTTTCCACAATAACCCAAACCGCATCAACCTTCTGCAAGGTCCGAGGCAACCCAACTACGAAGTCCATAGTGATGCGCTCCCATTTTCACTCAAGTTTAGGCATCTGCTGGAGTAGGCCTCCTGGCCTTTGGTGCTCATACTTAACCTGCTGGCAATTTAGACATCTAGCCACATACTCCACTATGTCCTTCTTCATCCGCCTCCACCGGTAGTGCTGCCTCAAGTCATGATACATCTTTGTAGTACCAAGATGAATAGAATACCGTGAACTATGAGTCTCCTCTAGAATCCTCTTCCTCGGGCCGTCAACATTAGGGACACATAAGCGACCCTGAAGCCTCGGAACACCATCCTCGCCAATAGAAACCTCCTTGGCACCACCCTGTAACACTGTCTCTCGGAGATCTGCCAATTGCAGATCATCAAACTGTCAGGCCTTGATCTCCCCCAATAATGTAGACTGGGCAACAACACGTGCAAGGACTCGGCTGGGATCTGAAAGGTCCAACCTCACCAGGCGATTAGCCAAGGACTGAATTTCCAAAGCTAGAGGTCTCTCCTCTGCTGAAATGAAAGCCAAGCTACCCATACTCTCCGCCTTTCTGCTTAAGGCATCTGCAATAACATTCGCCTTGCCCGGGTGATGGAGAATGGTGATTTAATAATCCTTCAGCAACTCAAGCAACCTACGCTGCCTCAAATTAAGATCCCTCTTATTGAATAAGTGTTGTAAACTGCGGTGGTCTGTATAAACCTCACAAGGCACCTCATACAAGTAGTGCCTCCAAATCTTAAGAGCATGAACAATCACCGCCAACTCCAAATCGTACACATGGTAATTCTTTTCATGAACCTTCAGTTGACATGAAGCATATGCAATAACTCATCCCTCCTGCATCAACACACATCCCAAACCAACACGTGAAGCGTCGCAATAAACTGTATACATCCCAGAACCGTACGACAACACTAGAACTGGTGTTGGGGTCAATGCTCTCTTGAGCTTATGGAAGCTCTCCTCACACTCGTCAGACCATTGGAATTGGGAATTCTTCTGGGTCAATCTAGTCAGAGGAGCTGCAATGGATGAAAAACCCTCCACATATCGGCGATAATAACCTGCCAGACCCAAGAAGCTCTTGATCTTTGTCACTGAAGTAGGGCGTGGATAACTCTGAACCGCCTCAATCTTCTTAGGATCCACCTTGATACCCTTTCCAGATACCACATGTCCCAAGAATGCCACAGAATCTAACCAAAACTCACACTTGGAGAACTTAGCGTACAACATTTGCTCCCGCAAGGTCTGGAGCGCAACTCTCAAATGCTGCTCGTGCTTTTCCAAGCTACGTGAGTTAATCAGAATGTCATCAATGAAGACAATGAAAAAAGAATCAATATAAGGCCTGAACACCATGTTCATCAAATACATAAATGTTGTTGGGGCATTAGTCAAGCCAAATGACATCACCAAGAACTCGTAATGACCATATCTCGTACGAAAGGCAGTCTTCGGAACATCCGAGTCCGTAATCTTCAGCTGATGGTACCCTGATCTCAAGTCAATCTTAGAAAACACTCGTGCACCCTGCAACTAGTCAAACAAATCATAGATACGCGACAACGGGTACTTGTTCTTGATTGTGACTTTGTTCAACTGGCGGTAGTCAATACACATCCGCATAGTCCCATCCTTCTTCTTCATAAATAACACTGGAGCACTCCAAGGCGATACACTCGGTCTGATAAACCCCTTAGCTAGCAACTCCTCAAGTTGTTCTTTCAATTCCTTCAATTCCTTCAATTCTTTCGGAGCCATACGGTATGGGGGAATAGAGATAGGCTGGGTGCCTGGAGCTAAGTCAATGCAAAAATCAATGTCACAATCCGGTGGCATGCCTAGAAGGTCTGAATATACATCAGCAAACTCCCGAACTACCGGCATTGAATCAATTGTCAGAGACTCGGCAGTGGTGTCCCGCACATAAGCAAGATAAGCCAAACAACGCTTCACGACCATACGTCGAGCCTTTAGGAAAGAAACAACCCGACTAGCTGCACTAATTGAGGAACCTCTCCACTCTAATCTCGGCAACTCTGGCATGGCTAGAGTAACAGTCTTGGCATGGCAATCTAGGATGGCATAAGGAGATAGCCAATCCATGCCCAGGATGACCTCAAAATCAATCATATCAAGTAACAAGAGGTCCACTCTGTTCTCGAACCCACAAAATGTAAACACACGGGACCGATAAATCCGGTTCACAACCACAAAATCTCCCACAATAGTGGACACATAAACAAGAGTACCCAAGGACTCACGAGGAATATCCATGAAATGAGCAAACAAGGCTGATACATATGAATAAGTGGATCCTGGATCAAATAATACTGATGCATCTCTACCGCATACTAAAATAATACCTGTGATCACGGCATCTGAGGCCACTGCATCTGGTCTGGTCGGGAAAGCATAAAATCTAGTTGGAGCACCGGATGACTGGCATCCACCTGAATGGATAGGGGCTGACTGGGCTCCCCCTGCCTGGCCTCCACCTCTAGGACGACCCATACCAGCCTGTCCTCCACCTTTAGGTGGCCAGAACGCCGGTGCTGAAATCATAGGCTGGTGACTCTGCAGCACTGCCTTGCCCCGAAGCCTGGGACAAAACCTCTTCATATGACCTGGATCCCCACACTCATAACAACCTCTTGNGCCCCCCCCCCCCCCCCGGTCACACAAAAGGTGTAGAACGCAGGTCCCACTTCGGAGTAGAGCATCGTATTATTGTGGGTTCACTCTTTTGGACTCAAATATTCAACCAATTTGCTTTTCGAAAACACTAAATCGAGGTATTTCGGGTTATTTTATGTTGAAACTTTTATAATAATGCATATTAGTTGATTTGAATGTATTCTATTTTGTTTTGTATTTTATTTGCGAAACTAGTATGTTACATTTATCCGGACTTAAATATTAGTATTATATAAAAAAAATATTAAATTATGAAATAAATTTGTTTGTTAATATCCGGATTTATATATTTGTGTTTCCATGTCGTTTTGTGTTTTATTTGTGATTAAAATATATTTGTTGTTTATACTTAGTTTAGATTATTTTTTAGCGTAGTAAAATGTAGAGCATTTTAGCGTAGTAAAATGTAGAGTCTTTTAGCATAGTAAAATGTATAGCCTTTTAGCGTAGTAAAGTGTAGTATTTTAGCGTAGAATCCCTTTAGTTTAAGTATATTATACTGGTAGTTGAAAATGTAAACTTTGTACAATTAAGTTTTTTAAAATTATGAATTTAAATTATAAAACAAACACACAAAATTATAAAAATATTTAATTTGACACACATAATTATTAATGATAATTTGGTGTCACTGGGCCTCAAATATCGAGCCTGCAACCCATAG
>ML290032.1:656-32716 GCA_005239495.1 Nicotiana undulata | reverse complement strand
CCATTTTGTGAAATGGGGCGGTGAGGCCAAAAACATTTCCAGAAAAAAAGGGTTAGCCCCCCCCCCCCCCCCCCCGAGTAATAGAAATTAGCATGGGATAGTAAAATAAATCGAACATGATTTAGGGATCGAGGGAATTTGTAATAGTCGGCATTGTGATAAATTCAGAGATCGTGTTTGGACAATAAAAGAATGGACAACAGAAGAATAACCTTTAAAGGTCATTCACGAAAATGCTCCCCTAAATCAAGCACTATGAGCAGACTTAAGCTTAAGGGACTAAATGTGCCAGTTACACCACGTTTCACCCTTGTGCGTAAGAAATTCAATTATACCTTGTGTAGAAGGGTTACCGCAAGGAGAGTAATATCTCAGTGAAGATGTGAATGCCAAAGATGAAGAGGTAAATATCGAATGGTAAAGGAAGAATGTGGTAAAAAGGTGAAAGGAATGACATTGCATTTATTCAGATCTTACAAATATAATATGACTCCAGAACATTATGCAAGCATGATGTTGGGGAGAATCAATAAGGGTTTTACACTCGATGATATTGATAAATAAGTGTAAATGAACACTTGATACATATGGATCCCGTACGAGAGTTAAGTTAAGACAAAGGACATAACCCAAGAGGTGCTACATAAAATACAGACATGAGAGTGGACCAACGGGTAGTCTGTAGTTGATTCAGGAAGAGTCTAGTTATGGCTAGATAAGAGGATACAAACAAATCAGTAGATCATGCAAGATAAACGTAGTGAAACCCAGCATAGGAAATTTAGTCTCTCAGATACGACATCGTAATCCTCGAGAAATATTCAGATAGGATTTGGGGTAGTAGAAGTTACAATGTAAGTGTTATGGAAATAAAATAGAGTTCCACAAGGGAGACAACTGAAATTTCAATTCATAAGCAACCCTACGAGCAAAAGAGCACGGAGGTAAGTAACTAAGGAATTAGATAGGCGAGTAAGAACATCAGAAATACCGTGGGGTATACAATGTAATAAGGTCACGACTTTATAAGAGTCAGAAGTTCTTCCCTAAGCACTGCAGCGAAAGACTATCTGAGAAAATAAGGAAGTAGGCTTCAACATAAACATAGTGACCTAAAGAAGAAATGGTCTTGTAACAGCAGTCACACTATAACGTTGTATGCACTCCATAAGAAAGTGGCACCTATCGTGGCTAATGAACGGGAAGAAGAAAAAAAAACAAAAGTTGATAATTAAGATCATATGAGTTACAGGGAACTCCCGTATTCGTGGGCACTAAGATAAGCCAAGTATCCATGCAGCAAGTGGCAGAACGACCAGGAAAAGTAATTGATTACATTTAAAGACAACTGATAAGGCATGAAAGGAAATCTATGGTGCTAGCATCTTAAAAGGGAGGTTGCGATTAGTATAAATAGATATGCGTAGGTCACAACTAAAGTATGGTAGAGCAACAAGGTTTTTGCTCGACAGGAGTAAGGATAAGAAAAGGTGAGTGAGGAGGTGACGAGAATAGGCAAGTCCTCGAGATTAAACCCATCGCAACAAGAGAGCTGATGGTTTCCATAGAGTTATAAAAAGCTTAGTATAGCATGTGTGAACTCAAAGGGGTTTAAAACTAGAAGCATTTAGAAGAGATGGAATGTTACCCTGGTAGTAAAGTAAGGGTGTAACTGTGATAAATGATAAAAGGATGACGTTTAGGACTTTGATTGAGTAATGATTTTGAGAACAAGGATTTCATGAACTGCACGAGATTATAATACCCCCATAGGATGAATCACATTGGGATGCTATGAAATACAGTTATTGGAGTATAGTATCGTCCCTAAATGGATCTGGAAAATCACTTCAGATGTTCCCCGATGAGATGTGAGCCATAGTGACGATATATTGCATAAGAGGTTTCAAGTTATCAGTGGTAGATTATAGATAAACATTAAGATGAATCAACAATAGATGGATGAAAGTTACAAATATGATATGAGATTAGGTTGTCATTCTTAAGATGAACAGTAATGAGGAAGCATTAAAGGACTTAGATTTATACATATAGGATAAGCAGCGACAATGTAACCTGTAGTTGGGTTACAAATCTCGGTAATAATAAACTTAAGTAAGTGTTATGGTATAGTATGACCCAGCTAGATGTAGTAAATCCATAAGGATAGATAACCAAGGCTATGAAACAATATATATCAATAGTCATAGGTTCGACAAAGTATCGATAGAAAATGTTCAGTACACCTATAGATGCCCAGAGGGATAGCTTGTCGAGTTCTGTATATGTTCCAAGGTGAGGCCTAGAGATTGGCTAAAAGCTGGAAGAAAAAGGATAGAAGAGTCTCATAGGCGCACATACAAGGACAAAGTCGTACAGGCTGCATGACAGAAGGACGCAACAATTACAATGTTGGAAGAATTCAGACAACAAGTCGTGGTGTGAGAAAAAAGTCCTAAAATGGGGGAATGCCCTGGCCTTCAGATTTATTAACATAATAGTTGCCTAGATGTTAAGGACAGTACTACATTATTCATAAGAGTTATAGGTTATGAAAATGATAAGCACATCAGTCAACATTCGAGGACGAATGTTCCAAAGGGGGGAATGATGTTACGCCCCATAGTCACATATGTGAGAGTACATCGTAAGTCAATTGATGTAAGCTGAAAAATAAGATTATATTTGGAAGCAAATAAAGTAAGTTAATCATATTACCTTGGAGGTTACAAATATTTAAGATCATGAATAACGAGTACTAAGAGGGTTGGAAATCTTAGAAGCTAAACCAATTGAAGAAAATAAGTTTCGTCGAATGTCGACAAATTTAGAATGTTATAACATGTACTTTAGGGTAAGACTATGGTTCTTTACATGATAAGGAGTACTTGATGAACAAGGTGTTCAAGCAAGTTGTGGAATAAAAGTTGTCAAAGGTCTTCACAAATTACATTCATAATGTGCTAAATATTAGGTCAAATGTAACTGAGATTGTCTCCCAATATTATTGGAATTACTGGATGATCTACCAACCAACCCTCTCTCTGTATCTAGGGATTCCTGGGGCATGAGTTGAGCATATAGTTGATTGCTCTTTCTTTCGATTGAGCGTCGGTACTTTGGAGTCTCTCTTTGTAGGGCGTGCAAAACAACAGAGCCATTGCTCTTCAGGGTGATGAGGTGGACAATTCCTTACTCCAGATTAAATTTAATATCTATGAGTCTAGATTCCAACTCATTAAACCGTTCATTGATACAAGAGAGGAGTAGAGAGATATTTGCTATTTCGCGAGACTGCACAGACATCATAAGTGGCAAGTAGGTGGGTCACTAAATAATTTTGAGCAATATACTTCGTGTGTTATATGAGGTCTTATTGGGACATATTATATGCCAAATTGAAGGTCTTTGAACGTAGTTTCCAACGCTCTTAATCGTTCATTCATACGACATCTGAATAAAAGGATATAAGAGTCGGAAGATGGGCCAATGCTAGGGTGCCAAGCTAGCACCTCTTTGACTTTTCCAAAGTTGATATATATAAGTCTTAGGTCGGCTTTCTCTTCATTTTTCAGTATAACACGACCATAGAACACCCATAAACATATCCTTAAGCTATCTTCTAGGGTTTCAAATAAGATTATCATCCCAGGCATGAAATCGAGAAGCGATAACATCAAAACGATCCCTACGGCGTAAGTGTCATTATACCGTCTCTTTTTTTTTTTTGTAGTTAGAGTTTTGGAAGGTAGTTCATAGTTAAGAAACATCTAATATCTGTATTTAAGTGTTTAAATTTCAAGAATGGTTGATAAATGTGTTTCCTAATAGTTAGAACTCATGGGACCGTGAACGGAAGCCGTGAGTTCGAGTTATTTGACTTGTAGTGGACTGTTTGTGGGTTGTTTCATGTTGGCCTCTTGTGCTTATGTTTTATGGAGTTTTGGAGGATAAAAGGTGTGGGAAAACAACATATAATGACGGAATGGTGGGCTGCTTGTTTGTCATTATTTTTTTTTAAGCTTGGTTGACACTATTTTTGTTGTCATTTTATGTATGAAGTAATTAGGGTGTGTGGACTGTTTTGTGATATATTGTGGTGGAGATAAAGTTGGGAAATAATGCAAACAAGTTGTTATTGTTTTGTTCTTGGTGTTGTTGGTATATGGTATTGGAGGAGGGCCTTGTTATAGGAGAGATTCTGCCCGAATTTACTTAAACGAGCTGCTAGCTTAAGTTATAGACTTAGCCTTTGCTCAACACTGATTTTGAATCTCCTTATGTTATGATAGATTGCGTTGACTTGTTTGAAGGGTTTCTTGGAAGGTATTAAGGACTCAACTTGGTTAAGGTATGTTAAGACACTTCCTTCATTCTTTTGGCATGATCTAAAGTGAAACGAACGTAAACGATACACTATTTCATAATGAATCTACTCCTAGAAACTAAGGTTATCCATGTTGTTCTTTCCTTACAAAGTTATTATAAGAAAGTATGTATGATCCTTGAATCCTGGTGAAGTTCATATTGATGGTATGATGTCCATAATGTTAATTGAAGGTGCAACTACCTTACGTCACTCCGAAAGGTTTAGAGCGTGATTCCATGAGTCAAGTATGCATTATTTATAATATCTATTTTACTCTACCGAGCTACGCTATAGTCGTCCGGGCATGGCACCTATTGTGAAACCACTGATTAGTAAGGTTTACCGAGCTCCACATGGCCGGGTACGATTCTACCGAGCCTTATGATAGCCGGGTATATTTTTACCAAGTCCTCTACGAGGCCGGGTATGATATGATGATGATGATGCCCACATAGGCGGATGATTCTAAAAGATTATGTATATATATGTATCACGCATTTCATGTCACTATATCTCAGAGGCACTCAGATGCTACACGTTGTATCTCCTACATCTCTTTACATTACTTTTCTTATTTATGCTATTCTGCCTTACATACTCAGTACTTTATTCGTACTTACGTCCCTTTTGCTTGGGGACTCTGCGTTTCATACCCGCAGGTCCCGATAAACAGGTCGACAATCCTCCTAGTAGGCTATCGACTCAGCAGAAGGTGTTGCTTCACTCCACTTACTCCGGAGATGCCTATTTAGTCAGTATGATTGGGACATGCATTGACTGGTATTGCGGGGCCCTGTCCCAACCTTTATGTTGTTTATGTACTCTTAGAGGCTTGTAGATAAATGTCAGGTATATGGATACTTGTATGGTCTTGTCGGCCTATGTTTTGAGTTTACAAATGATCATGTCATCCTTATAGGCGCGTAGGTCACATGTATAAGTTTCTATATCATGTTAGGTCGTCCTATGTCTAGCATTCCCTTATGTTTTATTTTGGTTATCTCATGATATCCCTTTTGGCCCATTTACGTCACCTTCTCATTAATGCTTCTTCATTGCCGCTCATATTAATAATGATGACCTTATCTGATGTCATACATATCCATTGTTAATTCACCTCAATGTTTATCTACAATCCACTTCTTGAAGACTTGAAACTTCTTACGTAATAAATTCCCGCTAGGGCCCACGTCTTATCGGGGCGATACTATACTTCTACAACTGTATTTTATAGCATCCCAATGTGATTCACCTTATATGGGTATTTTAATCTCGTAGTATTCATGAAATCCTCTTCAAATCGTAACTCAATCAAAGGCCCAAACGTCATCCTTTATCTATCACAATTACACCTTTATTTTACTACGAGGGCAGCATTCCATATCTTCTAAATGCTACTAGTTTTAGATTCCTTTGAGTTCATTCAAGTTATATTGAGCTTACTATAACTTAGAGAAACCAGCAACTCTTCTTGTTTTCGTGAGCTTAATTTTTAGGACTTATCCATTTTCGTCACCTTCTCACTTGGCCTTTTCTTATCCTTACTCTTGTCTTTCTAAAACCTTGTCGCTCTACCATACTTTAGCTTGCGATTTACACATATCCATTTATACTACTCGCAACCTTCCTTCAACTTGTTTGTCCCATAGATTTCCTTATGTTATTCTGGAACATCAAGCAGGACATCACATTATCTCAAACTCTCCTTTACTCTTTTAACTAGACCTCTCGATACCTAGAAACCATTGGTTGGAAAGCATGCCACTGACGACGCTTCTATCATTCCTGGATACTGAATCCCCGCGCTTCTAGCCTTTTATCCGTAGTATGGACTATTCACAACAGAAGCATTTGAGTATCTCGTACGTTGTTCATATTTACCATACTACCTTAAAATCTTACATCGTATTTTCTATCTCTTTCATGACCTCCCTTCCACATAGGTACAATTCACGTCCATGACTTGAAGCTCTATTATAATACTTGTACATCTGATGCATACACAATCCGCTAGGAGCTTCATACTGACTTCTTATGAGGCTGGTACTTTTCTAACTGGCTTTATCATAAAGCCATTATAGAATATGGCTATTGTACTATCTCTCTTGTACCTTTGATATTTAAGAGTGATCCTTCAATGTTCTCAATCACGAGGTCTATAATTTTTGGGGTCCAATAATCAAACTCCTGATTTACTTAGTTGATGTAACTCTTTAGTTTCCCGTTCCTTTTTATTAGCCTTTATGTAGGCTTAATTTATCTCCTGATCTGCGGCTCCTAGTATTAGTTATTACTTTAGCCTTTTTATTTCCCTTGAAGGGTTCTAAGAGCTTGAGAAAACCATTCCTCGACCCATTCCCATTAGAGGTAAGTAATTTCACTCTATTTTACTAGTTTAATTCATGAATTGTCAAGGGAATTAACTACAAAATCTTAGAAAAATCTAGGTTTTGAGTAGTAAATGGGATTTTTGAGAATATGGTGAATATTCCAGATTTTGGTTGTGAATTCAAGAAAAAGTTGCATAATTACGATCCTTAAGCTACGGGTGAGTGACCCCTTCGAGAATTTTTGGAATCCGAGCGCGTGGGCCCGGGGTTGAAATTCCAAAATCCTTCAAGAATGCCTAATTTTTGATTAATTGGTTAATTCTTCTTCTTTGAACTTAAATTGATTCATTTACTCTATATTTGCTAATTGCGAGTCGTCGAGGGTAGATTTCAGAGATTCGGGCGCCTTGATCCAAGGGGTGATTTCGTCGCGAGGTGAGTCTCCTTTCCAACCTTGTAAGGGGGAATGTCCCCATAGGTTCCTTATTTTTTATGTATACATGTTGTGGGGGCCGCGTACGTACCAAGTGACGAGAGTCTGTACGTGGCGACTATATTGCTATGACGGGTAGCTTTATGACTCACGAGCTTGCCTCTATGTGCCTTATTTGTACCTTGTATGTATTGTAAGTTGTGATTGTTGTTGAGATGACATGGAAAGGTGAAATATTATGAGTTCAATCCCAGTTGGCTACAGTGGTATTGGCACGGTCCTGTTGAGTTCACTGTTGAGTCGGTACACAGATATACCTATATATGTATAGGCACATGTTATCGAGTCAGCACACGAGTCGCAGGCTGGAAGCGCGATCGTGGGTCAGCTTATATATTATTATTATCGAGTCAGCACACGAGTCGCAGGCATGATGCGCGATCGTGGGTCAGTTTATCATTATCGAGTCAGCACACGAGTCGCAGACTAGATGCGCGATCGTGGATCAACTTATCATTATCGAGTCAGCACACGAGTCGCAGGTATGATGCGTGATCGTGGGTCAGCTTATTACTATTAAGTCAGCACGCGAGTCGCAGGTATGATGCGTGATCGTGGGTCAGCTTATTACTATTAAGTCAGCACGCGAGTCGCAGGTATGATTCGCGATCGTGGGTTAGCTTATGACCTCAGTCCTTATGACCTCAGTCCTTATGACTCCTGCCGGTTTTCTTGTTATGGTATTGTATTATCACTTGAGTCTGAGTCACTTATAGTGGGATTGACAGGTATTTTGTAAACGAAGGATTTGGCACTTGCATTTCATTTTTAGTTGTTACTTGGATTACATTATTTGCTTATGTACTTGTTGATTTCTGCTTCACATGCCTGCTGCTTTAGCCATATCTCTTTTTATATTATATTGTTGGACCATAGTGAATATCTAGTCGACCTCTCATCACTACTCCTTCGTGTTTAGATGGGATACTCACTGGGTACATATTTATTTATGTACTCATGCTGCACTTCTTCTTCTTCTATACTTGATTGTACAAGTCCGGAGGCTGGTACATCTGATTATCAGGCCGGTGCTAGATACTGATTTGTGTGATTAGACTTCACGGTGAGCTGCTCTTCCTGGCAACCTCTTAGCGGCACCCTGAAGTTCCTTTTGTTATTTTCCCCGTCTATTTCATCCAGACTGCGAATTTGTATCTATATGTATCTTGTATATTCCGATAGTTGCCCGTGACACGAGTTCCTGGCACACACGTAGCGTATATTTTTGGGTTTTTGGGGTGTATATATTATATAGACATGCTTATCGTTTGGTTCACGTATTTATGGTTTTACTTCATATCGCAGGCTATTATCATATTCATATCTGATTAAAAATTCATAAATGTTGGAATGTTAGGCAACTAGGGAAGGTAATTCATAGTGTCATTTATATTGGCTGGCCTAACCCCGATGTTGGGCGCCATCGCGACCTAAATTAGGATTTGGGTCGTGACAATAGTACAAAGCTCAGTAACAGGGAATAATGGCGAGTAATCAGGAAAGCAACACTTAGAATAAGGAAAGTATCATATAAAATCGATTAACGATCAGTGTCAAGGAAAATAAGGTAAAGAAATAAAGGAACATGGTAGATTGAACTGAAGTAAGGGAAGTATCAGAAAATCAGTAAAAGTCTCAAACCCTTGTTTTAGGTAAACCTTCACAAAATCGGCAATAAATCACATAGTGCATATAATGAATGTAAACAGGAGATTATTCAAATAAGAAAACCAGAATCGAACAAGATTTGGTTCAATTAAAGATCTAAAACCCTAATTTTAAGTAAACCACAAAAATTGGTAGAAAATAAAGGCAAATAATGAACATATACAGGAGGTTATTCATAGAATCTAACCAGATTTGGTTTAATTAAAACAGATCTCAAACCCTAATTTGGGTAAGTAAAAGGAATAGGCAGATTCACGCATAATGAAGTGAATATAGACGAGATAATACTAAAAATCAAAGTTTGAACCAGTTTTGGTTCGAATCAAAAAGATTTGAAAACCCTAACCTTAAGGTTAAGTAAGAATCCACAAGATATACGAAAACATTTGTACTAACAAAGAAAGAATGATGAACACAGTCAGAAATAATAACAGGTTAAAGATTTGAACCAGCTTTGGTTCGATCTTTACAGAATTTGCTTGCCATTTTAGGCAAGCCATTAGGGAACTCCAAAAATGGTTAGCCAGTAGGGGGTTAGGACTAATATGGTAAAGGAATCATAGATTGATTCCATTTTTGGGGTTAGAATCAGGGAGATTTTGAGTGACGACGTTAGGGTTTGAGATGAAAAAGATGAAGGAAGGGGGAGAGTATAGAGACGTCGGGCTGGGTGAAATGAATTAGGTTTTGGGCAGATGGGTATAATTAAAAGGGTGGAGTGGTACGAATCGTTGATCTTCAGAGATTACCGGTTGTGATTTAAAAGGGGATTAGGTCCGGTGTTTTGGACAGGTATAGGGATTGGGTTATTTAGTATGGGTCAGGGGTACTAGGCTTGGTATATTGGGCTGGGGTAATTGGGTAGTGTATAGGTAATTAGGTTGGATAACTTAGGTCCGATATAATTAAGAAAATGGGCTATTATTTAAATACCCAATTAATTAGTAAAATAATTTATAAAAAATAATTAATAAATAATAAAAATATCACTTGTGCATGAAATGATTTAAAACAATTACTTAACACTATAAAAATATAAAAAAGTCATTTTCTATATAAATAATGTAATTATGCATAAATGTGGGCTATTATTACAAAATAGGCAATTTTAGCCTAAGGATGCAAAATACAATTATAATAAGTATATAAAAAATATTTGAAGCTTAATATGGATATAGATGATGAAGATTAAATGATAAATCATCATAAAAATTATTTGAAATGCAATTAATAATTATTTATGAAAGAATAAATTGATTAAAAGCCTTTAAAAACTATGGGAAAACACTTGATGATGCTCATGCACTAATTTAAAGGTATATATGTATTTTTAAAAATATATGAGGGAAAAATTGGGTATCAACAGCTGCCCCTCTTTATCCGGGAAAGATGAAAGAGTTGTCGGGTAAAGACATGAGGACCAATTTTGACCAAATAGGGTGATTTGAAAGATATAGGCCGCACTCTGGTTTCTGAGCTGCCTACATATGTCTGGTTTTACAAGAATCAGGTCGTGCGTAGTTCTGGATCCAATGATTGAGTAAACCAATGGAGTTGTTACAGGAACAGACAAAATGTTCCAAACAGGGTTAATTGGGGTTTGAAATGGTTATGGGTAAATGAAACTGGGTAACGGATGATGAACGGTTATACTTGAAATAATTTGAAGGATGTTGATGGGAACTAGAGCGGGATTTCTCCTGTTGGCATAACGATTACTTTCCGGACCACCTCCAAGTTTACAAAAACGCACTGCAAGTGCATATGTATAAATTATTACGTAAACTTAGACATGATGCAAATTCGCTTCGGACCATGAAGATTGTCTTTGGACGGTGAGGATGATGTCCTTAGACCATGATGTCCCGGGCCATGAATTGTTTGGTAAGGGATTCACAGGCCATGAAATGATGTTCTCGGGCCATGAAGATGGTGCTTACGAACCATGACGCCCTTGAATAATGATGTGCAAGCTTTGAGAGATCCTCAGGCCATGGCATGATGTCTTCCCGCTATGAGGATGATGCCTTCATACTATGACGCCTTCGGTAAACTTTTCTATATTTCATCCCATGAGGTGCAGATACATGATGCTAGTGGCAATCAACAAGAAAAAACTTAGTCTTGGGGGCAGAGCTTAGCCCCGAGAGAAAAGGGAATAATGCAAGGTTTAGAGTAATATATGTGTTTATGCAAAGAGAGAGACAGTGCTTAGTCTCGTGCAAGATTCGGGACAGTGCTTAGTCTCATGCTAGGAGAAGGCAATGCTTAGCCTTATGCAGAATTGAGACAGAGCTTAATCTCATGCAAGGAAAAGGCAATGCTTAGCCTTATGCAAATAGGAGGCAGGGCTTAGCCTCATGCAAGAATTAAGACAGAGCTTAGTCTCATGCAAGGGGGAAGGAAATACTTAGCCTTATGCAAATGAGGAGGCAGGGACTAGCCTCATGCAAGGATTGAGAAAGAGCTTAGTCTCATGCAAAGAGAAGGAAATGCTTAGCCTATGCAAATGAGGAGGTAGGGCGTAGCCTCATGCAAGGATTGAGACAGAGCTTACTCTTATGCAAAGAGAAGGCAATGCTAGCCTTATGAAAATGAGGAGGCAGGGCTTAGCCTCATGCAAAGATTGAGTGAGAGCTTAGTCTCATGCAAATCAAAGGCAATGCTTAGCCTTATGCAAATGAGGAGGTAGGGCTTAGCCTCATGCAAGGATTGAGACAGAGCGTAGTCTCATACAAAGAGAAGGCAATGCTTAGCCTTGAAAATGGGAGGTAGGGATTAGCCTCATGCAAATGTAAGAGTAAGAGTGAAGTATTCTTAGTTGACAATGTGTTTTGTGTATAGCAATTGTGTTGTTTCGACGATGCTTATGATGATGACATTTTCCTGGATCCAAAGAAAATTTGTGAGTTTTGCAGGGGAAGTTGGTTTGTGCCTTTGTTTGCTTGATGTGCTCCACTTTGCCCGAAGGTCCTGTATATGTCACCGTGGGTAGCATTTGGCTAAAAAGTAAAGTTTCTTTTCAAAAGCATGCGTGTATAGTTTTTAAGGACATAGTAATATGCAATTTAGAAATCAGTTAGATAAATCAGTAACTGTGACATTATTAGAGACATTGTGACCTTCTTTGCCATAGAATTTTGAGGGTCCTCAAAATTCTGCCCCAGTTAACTAGATGTCCTTCTGGATGTTCTGTATGCTATTGTTGGCTGAACTTGCTTCAGAATTTTGAGGGTCCTCTTCAAAATTCTGCCCCAGTTTCTGATTGTGGGGAAAATGGAAATTTTATTAAATTGTGACCTAGCCCACAGGGCTTCCTACGTATCCCCTCTTAAACGGGAATCAGGTCAAGCGTAGTTCAATACATCATATAAAGAAACATAAATAGTTAGACGTAGTATCGTTTGACTGCATCTGCATTAATAGGCTTTTGCCAGATTTCTCCATCCATTTCTTTGAGTATGAGTGTTCCTCCTGTCAATACTCTGTGAACCATGTAAGGACCTTGCCAATTGGGTGAAAATTTCCCCTTGGCTTCATCTTGAGGTGGGAAGATCCGTTTTAGCACCAGCTGCCCCTGTGTGAATTGTCTTAGTTTGACCCTTTTGTTGAAAGATCTAGACATTCTGTTATGATGAAGCTGACTGTGACACACTGCATTCATCCTTTTTCTGTCGATGAGGGCTAATTTTTTATAGTGGCTCCTTATCCATTCTGCGTCACCGAGTTTGTGTTGTTTTTGACGTCAATACCATACAAGAATATATGTTAAATGTGTGGTACCCAATTTTTCGAGTGTTGTCTCACAAGAAGAACCTGGTTATTCTTTGTGTTCCAACTTCTACTAGTGCGGAATAATAAAAGCAGTAAAGTAAAAACACACAGATTTTTACGTGGAAAACCCCTGGCTCAAAAGGTGAAAAAACCACGACCTACTCCTCAATAGGATTTGCTCAAACTCTTCACTAAAACTCTGAGCCAAAACGGACTAACAAAATAAACTCTTTTGTAATCCTAAGACTAACTCTAATCCCTTTGTATCAACTAGCCTCTAGCTAATTTTACAAGCTTCAAGTTAACTCTAACTTGAACAATGTGTACCTATTACAATTTGCTTCAAAGAAAGCTGATAAGATACAATATTGAAACACCTACTACAATCAACTAGACTCAATACATCAACGATGAAACTGATTCTTCTAGCTGATAGTACCTCTTGTATCGCACAATAAATCTGCTTGCAAAATAACTCTGGGAATTTTGCTTTGAGATCTTGATTCACTTCAGTACTTGTGCGTCTCAAATTCCAGCAGAAATACTTCGAGTATTTATAGAATCAGTAGTTGAGTTTGTCGATCAATTCTAGTTCAACTCTTCTTGGGAGAAAAAATTCGAATTAAACTCAACTTCCTTCCTTTGTTACTTTCCTTGGTGAATTAAACTTCTATTCTCTCATCAGTTTGCAACCTTTTCTCATTAGGAGACAATCTCTTGGTTTATTGATAAGTCACAATCACAAATATCTCCTATGCATATACGGTTCATGTGCCAGCTATTCAGTTCCAAGATGTGTGCTCTGATGGACCTGGTTCAACTGGTCAGCATTTCTCAATCTTCAAAACTATGCAGTGACATGGGTCAACAAATTCCCCCTTTTCTTCAATCACACGAGACTTCAAACGAAGGATCTCCATATCCTTGATCTCGTTTTCCTTCACTAGAGTTCTAACTTTTCTATTGACTGGTTGGTTCATAGATGAACCAGGTTCATCCACAGGAACATTGACATTGTAGTCATATGTCAGCAAAGTTTCTTTCCCAAAATAGTCTTTGGCAGTAGCCATCTCATCCTTCTTCACTGGAACCCCAAAATGAGCAAGCACTGCTGTCAGAAGGAAGCCATATGGAATTGCGTGTGCTTTGGTTCCATTCACAACTCTGTCCAAGAGTTGGATGATGAAAGCAGGCCAATTGATTTGCTTTCCCCTGTACAAGCATTCCATCAAGGTCAGATCCATATAGTTGGCAATGTGCCTTCTTTCTTGTCTGGGCAGTAGGAACTTGATGACGAACTCGAAGAATAGCTTGTGTTCTGGCTTCATTTCACTCTTGTAGACCGGCCTGGGTTCAATCTCCTTCTCATTATCACTGAAGAATCTGGTGATGTTAATTGATGAGGCCATCCCATCTAGACAAGGCCATCTTTGCCTTGTGTAGTCCTCATATCCCTCAGCTGGTATGTTTAGAATAACACCCAGTTCTTTAGCATCAAAGGAAACTTCAATTCCTTTGACCATTGATGTGACCCTGCCGTCCTTGACAATGGCATTTCCCATGAATTCTACCAACTCAGCCCTCACCAACCTACCTTCCATACTAAGAACCATGTCCTTCCAGCCCTGCACCTCTAGAGTTTCCAGCAGATACTGCATTCCAGGCTCATGTAGATCCTTCATTAGCTTACCCTTCAGAATTGTTCTTTTTCCAAACATGGTAACTCTGTCAGTCACCTCTCCTATTTCCTTCTCCTCCTCTCCACTTCAGTCTGCATCATCATCCTCTTTCTCAACAATTTTCACTTTCTTTGGCTTGGCCCTGGTCCTCTTAACAGATCTTGTGGGTGTGACAGATATTCTAGCTGACTTCTTTGAAGAAGTCTTTGCCTTTGTGGGTTTTGGTGTCTCAGCCACAACTAGAGCAGGCTGCTCCTCCAACTTTCGCTTTTCCCTTTGCTGCCCTCTTCTTCTTGCTCTCTTGCAGAACCTTTTCCAATTTCTCTTCTTCATCTCTCACTGTGCTACGAGTAGCTCGTACTTTTGGAGCAGAAAGAGCAGCAGCTTCAGAAACTTTCCTCTTCTTTGAAGGAACTGGGTGAGTTGCCTTCTTGTACTTTTGAGTCCTCCTTTTCTTGGGGTTATAGGACTCCCCCAATTTCTTCAGCCTTTCAGCCAATGTTTCCTCCCCAGATGAACCAGGTTCATCTGTGCCTTTCTTCAAACTTGCAAGACCTGATGCAGCCTCCTCAACTGTACTTCCCCCTAACTCTGTGACGTTTTCTCCAACAATTTCAGGAATGGGACCATAGATAACCAGCGTGGTACCATCCTCCCCAGATCCCCTCTCAACTTCTTTTCCCTCTCTCTAGAGAATTCTTTCTTTTCTACCACCCCTCTGCCTACTTGGCACTTCAACATCAATAATAGACCCAACCAACACGAACCTTTTATCAACAGAAGCAGCTTCAGAATTAATTTCAGGATTACCTTTCTCAGAGCTGGTTGAACCAGGTGCGTCTTCCTCGTTGGCTGATTTAAAAGATTCACTTGACGAGTCTTTCTTATAACCTTTGTCCTCTTCAATAATTTCCTCCAAGAATTTTTCCCTAGTCCCATAAGCAACAGATTTCCGGGCAAGAACTTTTACACGACGATTTTTGGGGGCAGGAGTAGGGTTTGGAGTAGGTTCAGGAACGAGTGTATTTTCAGGGGTTGATGAGATTTCTAGTGATTGTGAACTGTATATAGATGGAAAATTGGATATAGATTCAAAATTTCCTCCATCGTAATCACGATTAGGTGATGAATTAGAAGAAGAAGTAGGTGGTGGTGAAGACATGATTATGTGATATTAGGAAGAAAAGACGAGTAAGCAGTTTTGGTTTGTAGAATGATTTGAACTTGGTTCGACGTTTGCTTTATGAAGAAAAGAGTAATGATGACCCTTATATAAGATGTGGCTAGGGAGATTACAACTGCAGATAATTTACTCAAGTAGGAGTCTAATCGCCGAAGGACTGACATTGATTAGACATTTAATTTCCCCCTAAAACTAAGCTAATTAAGTGAAGATGGGACTTATTGAAACTGGTTCAATTTGGGAAAGTACAAAGTATTTGAATTTGAACTAATTATGGAAAGAATCCTGCTCATGTAAGACTGTAATTGAATTAATATATGGAGAAGAGTACGTACCTCGTCAGTCAGATGAATCAGCATGGATGAACCAGGTTCATCTTGTTAGAAATCTTTAAATTGCCTCAATTTACAAAGATAGATAAACATTATTAGTATCCAGGGAATTATATTAATACATGGCAAAAGAGTATGGCAATAAAGACATGATGCTGAGCAATTATTAATCTGATTAAGTGCCTAGTTAGAATTTTCTAGCCAACAAGATTTAAAAAAATCATTTTTTTTTCAAATATTTTTTTTTTCATTTTTGTTTTTCCAATTCGATGATCTTAATCATCCCTAATTCAAGCTTGTTTCTCTCAAAATGCTCCCTACTCAGTGCTTTGGTGAAGATATCTGCTTATCAGTAGCACAAAATTCAATTGAGATCATTCCCTTTTCATAGTTGTCCCTAAGGAAGTGGTGTCTAACATCTATGTGCTTAGTTCTCTTATGATGAACTGGGTTCTTCGTCATACTAATGGCACTAGTGTTATCGCAGAAAATAGGAATGCATCCCACATCTATACCAAAGTCCATGAGTTGCTGCTTAATCCACAACAACTGAGCACAGCAAGAGGCTGCAGCCACATATTCAGCCTCAGCAGTAGATAGAGCTACTGAATTTTGTTTCTTGGTGGCCCAAGACACAAGGCAAGAGCCCAAGAAGTGAGCCATGCCTGAAGTACTTTTCCTATCAACCAGGAAACCTGCATAATCAGCATCAGCATATCCTACAAGGTTGAAATTACTACCTTTAAGATACCAAAGGCACAAGTCAGTGGTGCCTTTCAAATATCTCAAAATTCTCTTCACTGCAGTGAGGTGGGACTCCTTTTGATTTGCCTAAAACCTAGCACATAGTCCCACACTGAACACAATATATGGTCTGCTAGAAGTGAGATATAGTAGAGACCCAATCATTCCTCTGTATACCTTCTGATCAACAGATAAACCAGGTTCATCCACATCCAATTTAGTAGATGTGGCTATGGGGGTGTCTATTTCCTTTGAATCCTCCATCTTGAACTTCTTGAGGAGTTCTTTCAGATACTTTTGTTGATGAATCATTGTACTATGCGGGTTTTGCTTGATTTGTAAGCTTAAGAAGAAGTTTAGCTCACCCATCATACTCATTTCAAATTCACTACCCATTAGTGTAGCAAATTCCATGCTAAGCTTTTCAGTAGTTGCCCCAAATATGATATTATCAACATATATTTGCACAATCAGAAGATCCTTCCCCTTTTCCTTTAGGAACAAATTACTGTCAATTTTGCCTCGTATGTACCCATGTTCCAGCAGGAATTTTGACAATCGATCATACCATGCTCTAGGTGCTTGTTTGAGACCATAAAGAGCCTTGTCAAGTTTATATACATGATCTGGTGACTCTTTTCTTTCAAAACCTGAAGGCTATTTGACAAATACATCTTCCTTCAAATATCCATTGAGAAAGGCACTCTTAACATCCATCTGATGGAGAGTGAATTCCATATGTGCAACAAATGCTATAAGAAGTCTGATTGCCTCCAATCTTGCCACAGGAGAAAAGGTCTCATCATAGTCAATTCCTTCTTCTTGACTATACCCTTGAACAACTAGTCTTGCCTTATTTCTTGTAACAGTTCCATCCTCATCGAGATTGTTCCTGAAGACCCACTTCGTGCCAATCACTGATCTGTCTAGTGGCCTGGGTACCAAGTGCCATACTTGTCTTCTTTCAAATTGATTCAGCTCCTCTTGCATGGCATTTACCCAATCAGCATCTTGTAGGGCTTCACCAATGTTCTTTGGATAAGGATAGGAAGGCATCAAACGCACACAGAGTTTTCAAGGAAGCTCTTGTTTTGATTCTGGATGACAAATCAATTATGATATTCTCAAGAGGGTTAGAACTCTGATATCTGTGTGGTTTGAGTACTAGTAGTTCACTTCTGGATAGTGCCATGTTGTTTTGTTGTTGTGGAACAGGAACAGGGCCAGGATTCACATGTTGAGTTCCCCCTGTCATGTTGCTTGGGTTTGTTGGACCTGGTCCATCACCTGTTCCATCTCTCATAGCTGCTTCACTGTGTTCACTGCTTCTCACCAGTCCAAGCTCCTCATCTTATGGTTCCTGTCTCTCAGAAAGAGTGTTAGTTTCATCAAATACAACATGCACACTCTCCTCCACACACATAGTTCTTTTATTGTACACTTATAGGCTTTATTATGTGATGAATATCCCAAGAACACTCCCTCGTCACTTCTAGGATCAAATTTACCTAAGGAATCTTTGCCATTATTGTGCACATAGCATTTACATCTGAAAGCTATAAGATGGGATATGTTGGGCATTCTCCCTTTAAGTAATTCATAGGGAGTCTTCTCTACCAGTGGCCTGGTCATACATCTATTGATTATATAGCAAGCAGTGTTTATTGCTTCTGCCCAGAAGTTGTGTGGTAGTTTTCTAGAAAGAAGCATGGTTCTTGCCATGTCTTCAAGAGTTCTATTCTTTCTTTCCACAACCCCATTTTGCTGTGGGGTTCTAGGGGCAGAAAAGTTGTGATTGATACCATGTTCATCACAGAACTCAGCAAACTTAGCATTTTCAAATTCAGTACCATGGTCAGATCTTATTGATGCTACTTGATGTCCTAACTGATTTTGAGTTTTCTTAACAAAAGTGATGAACATATCAAATGCTTCATCCTTAGATGCCAGAAATAAGGTCCACGTGAACCTTGAGTAATCATCAACTAACACCATCACATATTTCTTACCACCTCTGCTCAGAGTTCTCATTGGACCACACAGATCCAGATGAACCAGTTCCAACGTCCTGGTGGTACTGACCATTTTCTTACTTTTGAATGAGGATCTTACCTGCTTCCCCCTTGCACATGCCTCACAAACTTTGTCTTCCTTGAACTTAATGTTAGGGAGTCCCACCACTAAGTCCTTAGAGACTAATTTTTTAAGCTGATTTAGACTTGCATGTCCATGTCGTTTTTGCCAAAGAGGGGATCACTATCACAAAACACTTAAGCAAGTGAGTTCATTTTCAGACAGTGTGGACAAGTCTATGACATAGATATTATTCATTCTCTTTCCCTGCAAAACAATCTTGTCAGTAAGCAAGTTAATCACAAAACATTTTGTGGAAGTGAAAGCAACCAGGTTACCTCTGTCACACAATTGTGACACACTTATCAAGCTTTATTTCAAGCCATCTATCAAGTACACATGTTCGATGGAACGTGTGTTATCCTTACCTACTTTGCCAACCCCTATAATTTTACCTTTCTTTCCATTTCCAAAGAAGACATTTCCTCCTTTGAGATTTTCAAGTGAAAGGAAATATTCCTTGTTCCCCGTCATATGCTTTGAGCAGCCACTATCCAAAAACCAAATTTTGCTGCTTCCTCTAACTTGTACCTATAAAAGGAAATCAGGGGTTAGTTTTAAGAACCCAAACTAGTTTGGGTCCTTTCTTATGAGAGAATGGATGAATCAAATTTTTCGTGGCCCAATTTGGTAGCAAGTTTTTCTTGTTGACAAACCTCTCATTTTTTCGACTGGCCTGCTTTTTTGCAGTACACTCATATTTGTAGTGGCCAATCTTACCACAGTGGGTGCAGATTTTATTTTCAGGAAGAGAGAGATACTTTCCTTTTGGATCCCACTTGGGCAATTAACTCCCAAGACCAAGCCCTCTCCGGTTGCTACTATGATTCTCTTGAAGCCATGTCAAGGCATCAGAGGATTTATTCCATTTACAAGTTCTATCTAATTCATGTTTGACTTTGCCAAGCTCTTCTTTAAGTGATCTTATCTGTTCATCCTTGGCATACATTTTATCTTTTAGTTTTCCCAAATTTTCCTCTAACATGACATGAGAGTGATCAACAACCTTTTTACTGGATCCTAATCTCAGTTTTAAGTTTTCAGATTTTAATTCTAGAATCTCAGTCTCAAGTGGATGAACCTAGTTCAACAGGACAGTGTTTTATTTTTTAGATTCACTGACTCTGATTTTTAGGTTCATGCACTTTGCTTTTAGCATCGCACATTATTTAGAGAGTTGATCATTCTCTTTGGATGTTTCCTCAGAATCATCTATGAAATCAAGTAGCAACTCAGAGAGTTTTTCCTTAGATAGGAACTTTATTTTGTTTTTAAGATGGGAAATGCTTACCTGTGGTTCTTCATCAGATTCTCCAATTGCCATGAGCGCCTGATCTTCAGTCTCCCCATATTCCGATTCCTCATCTGAACTTTCCTCCCAAGCAGCGACCATAGCCTGTGTTGTGGTCTTCTTGGGTTGGACCAGTTCCTTCTTCATGTTCCTTCTTTCATATCTCTCTTTTTTCCATTATACTTCCCACTGGGGACAGTTTTTGATGAGATGGTCAGTTTTACCACATTTGTAGCATCCCTCGTTGGTTGGCCTTTCTGGAGCTTTTGCTTTGTTGTAGTTTCCTCCTCTAGAGATGCCCTTCTTCCTCATGAGAAAGTTTCTGAATTCTTTGGTAATCATGGCCATCTCATCTTCCTCCAGATCTGCTCCCTCAGTGATTCTCAGTGCTAGACTCCTCTCCTTCTTTGGACCATCCATCTTCATTGTCTGCCTTCTGAGTTCATAGGCAGTGAGGTTTCCAATCAGCTCATCCAATCTCAGGGTTGCCATATTTTTGGATTCCTGGATAGCAGTGATTTTGCTTTCCCAGGAAATTGGCAAGACCCTTGTCAGGATCTTCTCAACCCTGTCCTCTTCAAGAATGACTCTTCCAAGAGACTTTAGTTCATTAGTCAAGGTTGTGAACCTTGTGTACATCTCTTGGATAGTCTCTCCTTCTTTCATAGTGAAGTTTTCATACTGAGAGTATAGTAGAGTACCTCTTGACCTCTTTACCTGAGGTGTTCCTTCATGGGCTACTTGTAGAGTATCCCAGATTTCTTTGGTTGTGGTGCAACTTTGGATTCTGTTGTATTCATCTGGACCTAATCCACAAACTAGCCACTTCTTGGCCTTATCATTCTTCTCCCATTTCTTCAGGTCTCCAACAGTGCAATCAGCCCTAGTCTTTGGTACATCCAAACATTCAGCAGTCTTCTTCATTGTAGCTAGAGGTCCATCAGTGACTATGTCCCAGAGTTCATAGTCTTCTCCTATCATGTGGTTTTTCATCCTTTTCTTCCACCAAGAGTAGTACTGGCCATTCAAGAGTGGTGGCCTTGTAGTTGATTGACCTTCCCAATTCCCAGGTGGTGCACTCATTTTGATCTTTTCCAAGGTGTTAGCCTTTTCAAGGATAACCTGCTCTGATACCAATTGTTGTTTTAGACGTCAATACCACACAAGAATATATGTTAAATGTGTGGTACCCAATGTTTCGAGTGCTATCTCACAAGAAGAACCTGATTCTTCTTTGTGTTCTAACTTCTACTGGTGCAGAATAATAAAAGCAGTAAAGTAAAAACACACGTATTTTTACGTGGAAAACACCTGGCTCAAAAGGTGAAAAAACCACGACCTACTCCTCAGTAGGATTTGCTCAAACTCTTCACTAAAAACTCTGAGCCAAACGGACTTACAAAATAAACTCTTTTGTAATCCTAGGACTAACTCTAATCCCTTTATATCAACTAGCCTCTACCTAATTTCTACAAGCTTCAAGTTAACTATAACTTGAACAATGTGTACCTATTACAATTTTCTTCTAAGAAAGCTGATAAGATACAATATTGAAACACCTACTACAATCAACTAGACTCAATACATCAACTATGAAACTGGTTCTTCTAGCTGATCTGTAGCTCTTGTATCGCACAATAAATCTGCTTGCAAAACAACTCTGGGAATTTTGCTTTCATATCTTGATTCACTTCAGTACTTGTGCGTCTCAAATTCGAGCAGAAATACTTCGAGTATTTACAGAATCAGTAGTTGAGTTTGTCGATCAATTCTAGTTCAACTTTTCTTGGGAGAAAGAATTTGAATTAAACTCAACTTCCTTCCTTTGTTACTTTCCTTTCTGAATTCAACTTTTATTCTCTCATCAGATTGAAACCTTTTCTCATTAGGAGACAATCTCTTGGTTTATTGATAGTCACAATCACAAATATCTCCTATGCATATACGGTTCATGTGCCAGCTATTCAGTTCCAAGATGTGTGCTCTGATGGACCTGGTTCAACTGGTCAGCATTTGTCAATCTTTAAAACTATGCAGTCACATGGGTCAACAATTTGGCTTCTTGTATGATCCTCGGGAAATTTCTACCTCAGCAGGGATGACAGTTTCGGTACCATAAACAAAAAAATAGGGAGTTGCCATAGTTGATGTGCAGACTGTGGTACGGTAATTAGTAAGGCAAATGGTAATTTATCATGTCATTGCTTGTGATTCTCTATTATTTTCCTAAGTATCTTCATGATGTTTTTGTTGGCAGCTTCTACGGCTCCATTCATTGAGGCCTATATGATGTGGAATTCTTGTGCTTGATTTTTAAAGTTTCACACATAGATTTCATCAAATCACTATTGAGATTGACGGCATTGTCAGTGATGATGGACTCTAGAACCCCAAATCGAAAAATGATACGATCCCTGACAAAATCTGCAACGACTTTCTTGGTTACAGCTTCAACCTATTTAGTGAAGTAGTCCATGGCTACTAAAATAAAATTGTGCCCGTTCGAAGTAGTGGGTTCGATTGGCCCAATGAAATCCATTCCCGAGGTAGCAAAAGGCCAGGGTGAGCTCGTTGCATTGAGTTCGTTTTGTGGAACCTGTATTATGTTTGCATGTATCTAGCATTGGTGGCATTTCTGGACATATCGTATGCAATCTGTTTCCATAGTCATCCAAAAGTATCCATCCCTGAGTATCTTCTTTGCTAAGATGAAGCCATTCATATGTGGGCCGCAAGTTCCGGCATGTATCTCTTCGAGCAATTTGGAAGCCTCTTTGGCGTCAACACACCTTAACAGACAGATCAGGATTTCTTCTATACAGAATTCCTCTGCGTTGTAAGAAGTGATTGGACAGCCTCCGAAGTGTGTATTTCTGAGTATGGTTTGCATGCTCTGGGTATTCTCCTTTCGCCAAATATTCTTTGATGTCATTGAACCATGGATTTCCATCCGTCTTTTCTTCTACATGAGCACAATATGCCAGTTGATTATGGATTCTTACCTGAATGGGGTCGATACTATTCTTGTCCGGATGTTG
The DNA here is from genome assembly GCA_005239495.1 of Nicotiana undulata. Lineage (NCBI taxonomy): Eukaryota > Viridiplantae > Streptophyta > Magnoliopsida > Solanales > Solanaceae > Nicotiana > Nicotiana undulata. The sequence continues at coordinate 9,682 of ML290032.1, read as the reverse complement.
TATCATTGAGGACAAGGTGGCCAATGCGTCTGCAAATTCATTCTGAATTTTGGGGACATGTCGGAATTCTATCTTTGTGAAACTCTTCTTCATCTCTTGTACATGATGTAGATATGGTAGTATCTTAGTGTTTTTGGTAGCCCAGTCTCTTTATACCTGATGTACCAGCAATTCCAAATCACCGATCACCTGCAGTTCCTGAATATTCATGTCAACAGCCTAATTAAGCCCTAGTATGAAGGCTTTGTATTCTGCCATATAGTTGGTGCATGGGAACCTGAGTTTTGGAGATACTGGATAATGCTGACCAGTTTCTGATACCAAGATGACCCCGATACCGACTTCTTTGAAATTTGCAGCTCCGTTGCAAAACATTCTCCAACCATCGTAGGATTCAGCAATGTCCTATCATATGAATGATACCTCCTCGTCAGGAAAATACGTTTTTAGGGGTTCGTATTCTCCTCCTACAGGATTTTCAGCAAGATGATCTACCAATGCTTGTCCTTTGACCGCCTTCTGAGTTATATAGAGAATGTCAAACTCACTCAGTAATATTTTCCACTTGGATAGCTTCCCGGTAGGCATAGACTTCTGCAAGATGTACTTTAGGGGATCCATCCTCGATGTGAGGGGATCCATCCTGGTTGTGGCATCTTTCTTCAGCATTTTGAAATTTGGTTCACATATCATTGTAGACTGTGCTATGAAGCGACTGATGTAATTAAGGCATCCCAAGAAACTCATCACGTCCTTCTTGTTCCTTGGCGGTGGTAATTTTTTGATAACTTTGACCTTTGATGGGTCCAACTATATTCCTCGGCGGCTGAAGATGAATCCTAACATTTTTTTGGCAAGTACCCCTAATGCACACTTTGCGGGGTTAAGCTTTATATTGTACTTCCACAGCCGGTCAAAGAACTTTCTCAAGTCTGCTATATGATTTGTGGCTTTCTTGGATTTGATGATGATGTCATCAACGTATACATCTATTTCCTTATGTATCATATAATTGAAGATAGTTTTTATGGCTCTCATGTAGGTGGCCCCAGCATTCTTCAGACCGAATGGAATCATTTTGTAGCAATATACTCCCCATGGGGTAATGAAGGTTGTTTTCTCTGCGTCTTCTTCGTCGATCCAAATTTGATGATAACCCGCGAAGCAATCTACAAAGGATTGGAGTTCATGCTTGGAACAATTGTCAATCATAATGTGTATATTTGTTAGTGGGAAATCATCCTTGGTACTTGCTCTGTTTAGATCCCGATAATCAACACACACCCTGACTTTTCCATCTTTCTTTGGAACCGGTACAATGTTGGCTAACCAGGTTGGGTACTCAACTACCCTGAGGACTTTGTCTTTGATTTGCTTGGTGACTTCTTCCTTGATTACCAGGCTCATGTCCGTCTTGAACTTTCTGAGTTTCTGCTTCACCGGCGGGCACATTAGATTTGTAGGTAGCTTGTGAGCTACTATGCATGTGATCAACCCTGTCATATCGTCGTATGACCATGCAAAAATATCCACATATTCTTTCAGGAAATGAGTGTATTCTTCCTTCTCTGATGGTGACAAGTGGATGCTTATGCGAGTTTCTTTGATGGTTTCAAAATCTCCCAAGTTGACTATCTCGGTTTCGTCCAGGTTGGACTTAGGCCTGTTCTCAAAGTTCTCAACTTCTCTGAAAATTTCCTCAGGTCATATAATCTTCTTCTATTTCTTCCGAATCACAGTCCTTGTGTTCCATTGTCTCATTACATGTCACAGTCGTTGGTTCATCAAGATAAGAAATAGTAATGATGTAGAGAGAAAGATATGAAAGAAAATAGTAATAATAAAACATCAAGCCATTGGTAAATATTAAGATGTCAAACAAAGCGATTTTCAATAACTCAAACAACGTATTTCGAAATGAAACACTGAAAATATTTTAAAACAAAATGCTCAAGAAGAATTGTGTTTAAAAAATTTATGCTAGCAGCCATGCTACCCCGAGATTCGTCGGGCCCTTGATCGTGTAGCGGTCCAATTTCTGAGAAATGCTCCTCTCTCCACTGTCTGAATGGTAAGGCCTTCTTCCTCCTCCTCCTAAATTATCACACTGCAATCCATATCATTATCTTCTAAAAATAAATTCCTCATCGCAGCCAAAACTTCTTCTTCTTTGAATCCCCATATTGTATCGGCCTGATGAAAGGTTTGACTCAGATGCAGCGCTGGCTGCTCAAGAGGGTAATATGGACCACGCCATGGTGGAGACCAATCATTGTATTCCTTCCAATTATACGGATATCCGAGCCCAAAGGTTGTACCATGACGTTTCAGCTGTATTGGCTTGGCGATACCGTGGAGATTCTTACCGAGCCCCTTACCAGGTTCATATCCTGCCCACTCAAGTATGCTTTTTATTTTTCTACTCCACCATATGTCCTTCTCAATCGCGTTAACACGCTCAATGCGATGGTAAGTCTCTCCACCTAACTTCCTTCTGTTCTCCACTACCGAAACAATATGATTGGTGTAAATGGGATTGCTCCCATCTCTATGGACTATCACTTCCTGATGATTCCATTCAAATTTCACGGCTTGGTTCAAAGTGGATGCAACAGCCCCAGCGGCATCTATCCAAGGTCGTCCCAACAGCAGATTGTAGGAGGCGGATATATCTAGCACCTGGAATTCGATATCGAGCCAAGTAGGACCCATCTGCAAACATAAGTTGGTTTCACCAATCGTGGCTCTTTGCGACCCGTCAAACGCCTTCACATTCATAGATCCTGCTCGTATTTCATGCAAGGCCTTGCCCAACCTTTTCAGAGTTGTCAGTGGACAGATGAGGCTGGAACCTCTGTCTATCAGAACCCTGGCGATGAACTTATCCTCACATTGCACTGTGATGTGCAGTGCCCTGTTATGACTCAATCCTTCAGGTGGCAGCTCGTCTTCGTGAAAGGTGATCTTATGGCTCTCCAGCACTTGCCCCACAATGTTGTCCATTTCTCCGCTGGTAATGTTGTTGGGTACATATGCTTCGTTCAACACCTTCATCAGAGCATTCATATGTGCCTTCGAATTTTATAGCAGTGATAGGATGGATATCAGGGCGGGAGTTTCGTTCAGATGGTCAACAACATAGCTATTTCCTGTACTTTCCTCCAGATATCATCTGGACCTATTTCAATAACAGGTTGCTTGGTGGAAGCTTCCTTACTTGTCCCTCCCAAATTTTCAGGTGTATAGATCCTTCCAGTTCTGGTCATTTCTTGTGCTACACCGGACTCTTCCATCTTTGCTTTCACTTTTTTCCTAGATTCGGCAACATAATCTCAAGGTACAACATTGGACTTGAAGGGTGGTGTGGATGCCATCGTCACAGTGAAAGGTGTGGTTGTTTCTCAAATGGAGTAGGCGCAGTTGTAGGTGGTGTCACTTTGACTTTAAACGGAGGTGATGTAGCTACATGAACTTCGACTGGCAGTTGTATTTGTACCATAATGGGAGTGAGTGTGACTGCAGGTTTCTTGGGGTCGTCACCTTCCCGAATAAGCATGTGACCCCGCAAGATCCCATTCTTCATCAGTTTCTATTACATTTACTCTTTCACCCCTATTATCTGTGAGGGGATTGTTGCGGACATTGGGTGCGGCTTCCTTTTCCTGTATGACCTTGGTATCAATCAGTGTCTGGATCTTGTCTTTCAGGGTGCGACACTTATCAATAGTATGTCCTTTCATGCTGGAATGGTATGCACATGTCTTTTTTGGGTTGACCCATTGGGATGCATTTTACATAGCCACAACGGGAATAGGGGTGACATATCCAGCAGCCTTTAATCTTTCATATAACTAGTCGACGGGTTCAGCAATAGGGGTGTATTATCTGGGTGGTCTGTGATCAAAATTGGGCCTGGGTTTTTGATAATTTGGACGAGCTGGAAGTGAATGATAGTAGGTTGGTTGAGTGTTATAAGTTTGGTAGGTAGTGGCGGGTTGAGAATATCTGGAAGGTGAAGGTTGGTATGTGGGTGGAGGTGTCTGGTATATGAGTGGAGATTTTGGACCCTATGCTACCATTACTGCCCCTATATCTTTCTTCTTTGATATGCCTCCTGATTGTAATGTTTTGCTTGTGGCCTGCAATGCCTCAAATTTTGTTACCATTCTACTTTTAATCCCTTCTTCGATCCTTTCTCCGAGTTTGATGATATCGGAGAACTTGTGATTCTCAATGACCATTAGCCTCTCACAATATTGTGGATTTTGAGCCCTGACAAAGAATTTGTTCCTTTGTTCTTCTTTTAATGTCGGCCTGACCTTTGCTGCTTCTAACCTCCATCGAGTAGCATACTCGCGGAAAGTCTCTGTTGGCTTCTTCTTGAGATTTTGTATGTAGAAGACATCCGGTGAATTTTCTGTATTGAATCTGAATCTATCCATGAAGTCAGATGCCATGCTTACCCAATTAGCCCATTTCTTGGGATTTTGACTTATGTACCAAGATAGGGCGTCTCCAGTGAGGCTTCTCATTAGCAGCTTTGTTGACCTAAGAAGCTGAATGGTTCTAAAGATTGAAAGGAACTCAAAGTTGAACTAGGTCCATCACTGGAGACATAGACATATGCAGAGTTAAAAGCACGTGAGGTGCACAGGAAGTAGATAAATGAAATCTGTGATTTAAAGAGATATCTTCTGATCGAAAATATTGCAAAATGGTAAGGAGAAGGACTCCTTATTCAGTAAGAACATAATCAAGATAAGGAAGGATTTAGGGAGTTGAGATTAACTAGAACTCTTCCACCAAGAAAGAGTAGCATCAGAATTCTAGTAAATCTCTTGTTTACCAATCCTATATATTGCTCAGTGTTCTTATTGTACAGGTACGCACAAAAGAGGAAGCTAAGCAAGAATTGAGAGCAAAATTAGCAAGGCATTTTTGCAAGCACTTCGTGTGAGAATTAAGTGTGCGACTTTGAAGCTACTTGAACCGACTAGAATAACCAGTTCCATCTGTTGTCTTTTAGTCTTGTTTACTTATAGTAGGTGATTACAACTTGTACCTTTTCAGCTTAATTTAGAAGTGTCTGTATTAGGTATTGTGTGTTTCAAGTTATAGCTAACTTGGAATTTGTCGCAAATAGCTAGAGACTAGTTTGCCACAAAGGGATTAGAGGTAATCCTTAGGTTTACAAAAGAGTTTTTGTAAATGCTGCTTGGCTCATTGATTTAGTTAAGAGCTTGGGAAAATCCAATTAGGAAGTAGGTCGTGGTTTTTTCACCTTTTGAGCCAGGTGTTTTCCATGTAAAAATCTATGTGTTCTTTAATTTCTGTATTTGTTATTCCGCAAACTGTAGGAGTTGGAACACATAGAAGAACCTGGTCCTTCTATAACTAGTGCATGCGAAAATTGAACACCACACAAATCACCCCCCCCCCCTCTTGTGTGGTATTGACGTATAAAACATTAATTTGTATCAAAGTAGGTTATCCTTGAAGAGGCTAACACCTTAGGAAAAGATCAAGATGAGTGCACCACCTGGGAACTGGGAAGGACAATCAACATCTAGGACACCACTCTTCAATGGTCAGTACTACTCCTGGTGGAAGAACAGGATGAAGGATCACTTAATTGGTGAAGACTATGAGATGTGGGACATAGTTACTGATGGTCCTTTGGCCACCATGAAGAAGACTGCTGAAGTAATATATGTTCCAAAGACAAGAGCTAACTGCACTACTGAGGACTTAAGAAAGTGGGAGAAGAATGCTAAGGCCAAGAAGTGGCTTGTGTGTGGACTTGGTCCAGACGAGTACAGCAGAATTCAAAGGTGTACTACTACCAAGGAGATTTGGGATACTCTGCTAGTGGCTCATGAAGGAACTGCTCAGGTGAAAAGATCAAGAGGTACACTACTATATTCTCTGTAACGACCCAGTCGGTCGTTACGTAGAACATGCATTATTATTACTGTTGTTGCCTTGTCATAGGTTGGTTATACTGTTTATAATGTGTTAGAGTTGGTTGGCTAGGGTGCAGAATGGTTGTAGTGAGAATTGAGACACTTAGTCTCTAAAAGTAGCCTTATAGTGGAAAAGTCAACTGGGAGTTGACTTATTGGTAAACGACCGCGGAATGCGGATTTTACGGCTTGGATAGCTTCGTTAGGTGATTTTGGAATTAGGAGTGTGTTCGGAATATTTTTGTGATGTCCAGTGTAGAATTAGGCTAGAACTGGCGAAAGTTAGTTTTTGGTGATTTCCGGCCGGCAGTGGAAAATAGGCTATAGGGGTTGGAATTTAATTCTGACTATTTTAACAGCTTCGTAATGTCGTTTTGGATATGGGTACAACATTTCATATCAATCGCAGGTGGTTTGGATGGGTTCGGCATCGTTGGTGGAATTTAGGAATTTCAAAGTTCTTAGGCTTGAATTTGATGTGATTTCGGTGTTTTGATGTTATTTTGGGTTCGGCATCGTTGTTGGAATGATCATTTAGCATGTGTTGGTATTTTTTGGGTTAGGCATCGTTGTTGGAATGACCAATTTCGGGATTTTTGAGTATTTTTGATAAATTTCGATTGGGTTTCATTCCTTGGCATATTATAGTGGCATAAATCTGATTTTTGGTAGATTTGGAGCACTCGGAGGCCGAATTTAGAGGCAAGGGCACTGCGGAGTAGTATTTTAGCCGGTTTTGAGGTAAGTAACGTTTCCAAACTTGGAACTGAGGGTTCAAAACCCCAATTTATCTGGCATTTGATGTTAATTAAGGTGACGCACGTGCCAAGTGACGGGCATGCGGGCGTACACTGGATATTTGTGGCCTGGCTCATCCCATGGCAGTGCCTAATGGTTATTTTGGGCTGATACTTGTGCTGCGAACCTGGTATTTACATTGAACATATTAGAAATCATGTTAAGTATAATTGCTAAGGCTTCACGCCAATATGTTCAGGCCTGAATGGTCAGTTATTGTTGTCTCTATATGTGACTATTTTCTTTCATCTACTCAGTTCTGTTATAGCATATGTTTCATGCCTCAGTCTTAGTAATTGTTGATTTATTTATATGTCATCATTATTTTGGGCTGATTCTTATATCTGTGAGCCTTGTGAGTGAGACTGGAAGGTATTGACTGAGTGAGGCCGAGAGCCTGGTATTGAGACAGTTATGCGATCGGACTGCACACCGCAGCGATCCTCGAACCATGCCTTCGTTGGCTTGATATAGCGCTTGGGATTATAGGAGCCCCTCCAGAGTCCTTACACCCCCAGTGAGCGCACAAATATTGAGGGATGGATCTTCCCTGGGCATGGATCTTGTCCGAAGTTATTGATATATTGAGGGATGGATCGTCCCTGGACGTGGACCTTGTCTGAGAGATATGTTCCGGAGATGGATCTTCTCTGTGGGGCTGAACATGTCTTTTCCTCAGTACTAGGTGACTACGTCACTTGTGTTTATGCATAATCCGGGATGGATATTCCCTGGGCTTGAAGGCCAATTCTAGTACTAAGTGGACTTCCTTGCGATAGTTGGGATACTGTGTATGTATCATTTTCTGATTCCTTATGATCATATGCTGGTATGTAGATATTACAGACATAATTTGTGTATCTTTGTTTATTTTCTGTTATATTACTGTCATGTCCAAGTTTATATATTGTTGTTCATGAATATCGGAGGTTTATTCCGTCACTACCTCTCAGCCCATAGTTTGGGTTCGTTACTTCTGAGTTGGTTTACTCATGTTAACCCCTGTACCTTGTGTGCAGATCCAGGTACATCGGGACCCGGCTCTGGTGATTGAGTAGCTGACAGTTTCCATCAGAGTTGTCGAGGTAGAAGCTGGCGACCGTGATCTCGTCATCTCTTTCCTATTCTACCTGTCGTTATTTACTTTTCAGACTATGTTGTCCATTCCTCTCTTATTTTACATTATGTATTAGCAGCTCATGACTGTGTGACATCGGATCCGGGATTTGTAGGATTTAAGTTTTGGTTCCATAGATTGTTTCAACTTCAGATTTATTATTTTTATTATCTTCAGACTTGTTAAAAATGTTATTTTCTCTGGTAATTGAATCTAGATTAGTTATAAATAGGTGGTTCGTCTGGTTCCACGATAGGCGCCATTACGACTCCGAAAATGGGTCGTGACAAGTTGGTATCAGAGCTCTAGGTTGGATAGGTCTCACCAGTCATGAGCAGGTTTAGTAGAGTCTTGCGGATCGGTACGGAGACGTTTGTACTTATATTTGAGAGGCTACAAAACCCTTAGGAAAATTCCTCATTGTTGAATTCTGTCGTGCGAACTAAACTTCTGTTGTTCGCATTCTCTCACATATGGTGAGGACTCGTGCTACCGGTAGTGGTGATCAGACACCAGCAGGACCAGCCAGAGGTTGAGGCCGTGGATGAGGCCGCGGTAGAGGGAGGGGTACAACCCGCACAGTAGTCGGGTTTGCACCTGTGGACCCTCCCATTGCTCAGGATCAGGTCCTTGCAGCTGAGATCCTAGCTGGACAGGCTCAGGCACCTGCAGTGCCCGCTGTGATTCCGGGTCTCCAGGAGACCCTAGACCAGATCTTGACGGTGTGCACCAGCCTGGCACAATCCGTCTCTATGACCACTATTGCCGCTACTGTAACGACCCGGTCCGTCGTTACGCAGTATACACATCTATTCCTTTATTTCTGTCTTGTAGTAGCTCGGTTAGACTGTTCATGGAGTATTGGGGTTGGTTGGTTCGGGTTCGGAGTGAAAATAGAGTGGATTGAGACACTTAGTCTCTAACAAGAGCTTTAGAGTTGGAAAAGTCAACCCGGAGTTGACTTATTGGTAAACGAACTCGGAATGCTGATTTTATGGTTCATATAGCTTCGTTAGATGATTTGGGACTTAGGAGTGTGTTCAGAATATTTTTAGGATGCCCGATGTAGAATTAGGCTTGAATTGGCGAAGTTAGTATTTTGGCGAATTTCGGTTGATAGGCGAGATTTTGATCCGAGGGTCGGAATG
>MDKH01052480.1:0-24432 GCA_005239495.1 Nicotiana undulata | reverse complement strand
ACTAAATGATGACAAATCACAATGCCCATATTTGAGAGTAAAAGTGGCCAGAAACTGATGACACAAATGAGGAGAAGCACATGGAGTAATAAGGGACAGGAGGATACCTATTACCATGCTCGAACCTGTAAAGAGGAGAGATTGGTAACACAATTGTTCACTAACATGTTTGTCTTTTTTGCAGGAAACAATCTTAAGTGGTTGCCTGACCTAAAGAAGCTCCTATTGGTGGTATTAATGCTTTGCATTCATTCCAAGGGAGGGACTAAGGGTTTAGACAACTACTTAACAGCATGGAGAACTAAAAAGATGATGGTACACAACCTTAAAGTGCTCAGAAAGTCTAATCAAATTAAGTATGATAAGGGGAATAGACTGCCGATCAAAAACAAAAGAAACTGGACAAAACTGGTTGAACATAATTTTTGGCTCACACCAAAGTTGTTCAGATTCAGCTACATAGATCAGCAGTTCATAAAAGCAGGAAATCCAAGAAGATATGGAGAATGTAGAGCAGTTGCATTTGGGAAACAAAGCAGGAAAGATTGGAAGATACTTAACAAGCTGCCCAGAATGTCTAATAGAAATGGGCAGCAAGTCAGGTAGATAAAAACAACAGTTGGGAGCAAGAAGATGCAGATGAAAAGCAGCAACAATAGAGATGAGAAGATAGAAGGAAAAGGCCCAGAAATTTTAATAGAAGTGGGCTACATAATTGGAGGTAGGAGAGAATTATAATACACTACAAACAGATACAAAACAGGAATGAAATCAGGAGAGCCTAAAAAGGAGGAATTGAAGGTGCACAGGAAAGGAAACAAGGAGCAAGAGGGGCATACAAGGATCCAGGCAGGTGCACAGGCAGTAATTAAGCAGGAGAAACTACAACACAATACAATAAGTGCATACGCAGGACATTCAGATGGTGGAAGGAAGGGATGCAAGACAGGAGCAAGAAAACAATTAAAAAACAGGAGACATCGCCTAGAAAGTCTAACAGAAATAGGCAGGAGAACAAATGGAGAAAACAAGCATGCAAGCAAGAAAACAAGAAATAACAAAGAGATGAGAAAAACTGGAAGGAGAAATGAGAAATAAATGTAGCACACAAAAACAGGACCTTCATGTACAAATCAATACTGAGGAGTACATGGAGGTTCCTTTTTATACTAACAATGGTTTCTCTTTTGCAGGTATTTCAGAAAACATAATTTGTCTCCATAAAAAGGGACATGCAAAAAGAAGGAGAGCACAAATAGGAATCAAACAACATACAACACTCAAGTGAAAAAGCTACAACAAAGAAGGCCTACATCAAGCTGGAATTGCAGAAACTCATAGGGGGGGAAAAATGGCAGGCATTTGGGAGAAGAACACAAACAGGAATCAAACAATGGACTACAATCAAGGGAAAAGGAAAAAACATAAATTTGAGAGGAAAAACAGTACCTACTGCCTGGAAGCCACATATGCTAAATCACAATGCAGGTTGCAGCAGGACTTCCATCGACGGGAGTCAGCTAGGGAAAGTGAGTGCATAAATAGGAAAAATAAAAGGTGTGAGTAAATGGAAAAAGCTAAGATACAACAAAAATTAAAGCTATAAGATCAGATTGATGAACTCACCAGCTTAAGTGCATCGATTGAGAACTGTTAGGGCTGTCAAAGATTTGAACCATAGGATTTGCTCACATGAGCTGGAATCGAGGAACAAATCAGTGAAGAAAAGGAAAATAAACGACAGAAATGGAAGGTATGAGCTCAGAATCTAAACAAAAAGGAAACAAATGAGCTCAGATGGAGGGACTTACCAGCTTGGAGGCATGGAGATTGGACTGGCATGACAAACGAGAGGAAGGAGCAAGGGCAAACGAGAGAGAGTGAAGACAAGAGAAATGAAATGATATCTGTAATGTTATTACAGATATACAGATTCTTCGCTTGGGCTGTCTTTCAGACTTGGGCTCAAAATATTGGCCCAGATCAGTGGATATTTACTTACAAGAGTAAATATTGCTGTTTTGGGCTACGAGTGCAAGGCATATGCAGCAGTCATATTGGGTTACACAAGATTTTATTTGGACTATTTTTAAGTTTTTAGCTAGTTTTAGTAGATTTTCATTTTGCTATATCGCTATTGGGCCTGACAAGCTCAATTTTGATAATATATCTTATGTAGTCTCAAAGTTTATCGTCCTATTTAGTAGGACAACATTCATGTTTTATTTTATTTTTGCTATTATTATTAATAAAATTACTACTAGGTATCCAACCTAGTAGTTAAATTTGGTTTAAAAAAAAAAGATGAATGGTCAATGTCATTCATCCATGTCAAAGAGCTGTGGCTTTCCAATTTAGACTTCTCAACTGGACCAATAAATGGTTTCAGCTACACATCAGCTTGGACAGACTTCTTCAAAAGATTACCATCTTCTGGGACTTCAATGATAACTTCTTTCATCATCCTACTACTACTGGAAAAACCAACTTTAACATTAGAAGTGGTAGCAATAGGGAATATTGAGGAAGTAAAAACAACCACGGGAGGAGCAGTGGCAGCAATAACCGACGCGGTAAATTGAGGACCAATAGGAGTGGATACAGGAACGAAGGCAAGGGGTACTTCATCAGAAACTAAGCCAAAGTCTTCACCATCAAACCCACGGGAAAACAACTGTTCTGTAGAGTCACGAGGTGCAGCAGTCATCTCTTCATCAGAGCTGACCAAAGTGGCACTTTAAGGCTCATTCATGGAAACTGAACTTGGAGGAGGAGTGGCTTCATCATTCGAAACAACATGTCTCCTAGCCCGAGGCTTACGCACTAAAAAGCCCTCATCTAGTTCTCTTCACCCTCAGAACCATGAGCTCTCTCTACTTTTCTCGTTGATGAAGAACTCAAAATCATCTCTTGAGCCATGGACAGAGAAAGTCTTGATGAAGCAATAGACGCGACACGAACACCCCGAATGGGAAATCCTAGCAGAAGAAGAAGTTAGTAAATTTCCAAATAAATATGAAAGAAAGAAAGAAAGTTAAAGGGAAGAATACGATGAGTTTTAACTTTCCAACCAAACCTATGAGAAAGGTACTTCCAATACCTTCCTTCCATAGGAGCAACCGACAATAATTTTTCTTCCCAAGCAAAAAAGTCTGGTATTTCTTCAACAACTTCCATGGTTGCTAAAAAGAGAAAAAAAAACCCACAAGATCATAAGTTTTTCTTCCTTCATAAAAAAAGAAGAGAATCCAAAAAGAAAAAACCTTACGTGCAAAGTTCCATTTTTCGGGAAAAGGCATGTTCTCTTCACCCACTAAACCACTTGTGGGAGCAGCAACAAAACGGATATACCAGTCGCGATCTTTGTCATCTTCAAGGCTAACCAAAACCCTTTAACTCCTAGCCATGAGAGTAAATACCCCAGAATGAAACAACTTAGGGGAATAAAGATGAAGCAATTGTTGAAAGGTGAAGGGTAAATAGGCCAAATTAGACAGGTGTCTTAAACATGCAATATCTCTCCATACGATAGGACCAATCTGTCTTAAGCAGACATTAAAAAAGTGACAAAATTTTATGATAACTGGGTCAATAGGTGGTCTAAAACCTAATGTAAAAGGGTATGTGTAAACAAAAGAGTAACCAACGTGGTACAAAGTAATCCTTTGGTTTGGACCAGAACCTAAAATTGGAAAATCAAATTTCCAGTGGAATTCTCTTCGCACAAGGGAAATCAAACCCTCAATAATCTGGGAAGGATAAGCATCGGCAAGATCATGGGAAGTCATAGAAGTAACTTGGTTTCTAATTGATTCACGATCAGTGGAGAAAGAAAATTCTATAGGAATAATTTCATCAACAGTTGGTTCTCGAATAGGTTCAGTCGAATCCCTATTTCTGGCAGAAGATCTATGAGTTGAAGAAGCCCTAGCTCTAGAAGAAGAAGGGGTAGCAACACTTTGAGAAGTAGAACCACGAACAGATAAAGATCCTAAGTTATGCAGCCTACCGCCTCTTCTACTCCTAATAGTAGCAGTTGAAAGGGGAAGTTCATCTACAATTACTACTCTACGTGGATCAGGGTTTGGTGAAGACATGGTTGTACTCGAAAATAATACGTATTTATGAATAAGAACGATTATGGAAAAAGAATACTGTAGATCAAAGGTTTTCGTGAAAGCAAAGGCACAAGAGGTATTAATAAGAAGAGACAACTGTCATGTAAAGGGAGTCATGATGGAAACGTCATGATGAAACAGTAACTTCGTGACAGACGTAGCCGCAAGAAAGCCCTAATAACCGCTGAAAAGTTGCAGAACCAATCGATAAATTTCACGTGGCACATGCATTAAATGGAAGTGACATACGACAAGTTGGTATTGAAGAAGACAGAATGATACATGGAAAGGCGGCAAAACATTCCCACCATTAATGTGTACCACTTCCCAAATATTCAATTGTTGAATATTTGGCAAGTGAAGGGACTATCTGTATTAGTAAAATATAAATATTACACGTGGAATTATATGTGGCTGACATGGCAAGATACGTGGATCGCTAAAAATATGACAACTGGAGTGTTGCATTAACAGATGCACGAGTTACAATAGGTACGAGCAAATAACTCACAAGACGAAAGGATGCAGTCGCTCAAGCCTAAATTACTCAGTGAAGAGACATAGGCAGGATGAATCAAGACAGTAAAGAGAGAAGATTCATGAACCTCTAATTAATGTGGATGAAGAATCAGAACCGTTACAGAATCTTCAAGAACAGTTACAATTGCCAATTATAACGTTTCATTAATGTCATTAATGTTCATAATGATTAAGTCATAAAAGGGAAGAAACATTATATTTGTAAATTCCTATATAAGGGAAGGGATTTTCACTTGTAAAGGCACATTCTGATTACTATTGGAATAAAATTACTTTATTTTGCTTACAATCGATTATTTTCTTATAATTGAGAGAATACAAAATTTCGTTGTTATCAGTAACCCGATTACTTCTAAAAATAGGCTTTGACTGAGAATCTTATTTTTTGGTTAAACAACTATTTCGACGATGTTAGACAAAATACTTACTGCGTACATGGGGTCAGTTGTACTCATACTACACTTCTACACCTTGCGTGCAAATTTTTTGGAGCGCAACTGCTGGTGATGTCGGGAGCTGACCCTGAAGATGATCGTGCATTATTGATATAGCTACCACTTGTCTTTGGTAGCTTTAGATTTTGATAATTTGTTTATGTAACTTTCAAACAGATCGTGTAATTATTTGTTTCGGCTTTGTAAATTCAAAGTCTTAGAAGCTCGTGATTCGTACCTACCAGTTCTTGGGTTAATTTGTAGAAGTTCAGATAACTCTTCACTATTTTCCTATAATTTCAATTGGATTGTATTGACTGTTAGTTGGCTTACCTAGTGGTTCGAGTTAGGTGCCATCACGACTAGTTATTTTCGGGTTGTGACACTCATAGTGCCTGGTACAAGTGTCACGACCCCAATTCTCCTCATTAGGATGTTGTGGTGACACCTAGTCTCTAAGACTAGGTAAGCCTAACATGCAATATTAACTTAACAGAAACAGTCAACATAAATACTAAAGCAAGACTGTTAAACTCATATAAACTTCCAAAATAAAATATCAACCAACAATCTCCCAAAATCGGTAGAACTGAGTCATAAGATCTACAAAATAATCTAGAATGTATACTACAACACTATCTGAATGAGAAATACAACAAAATGAAAAGATAAGGGAAGGTGACTCTAACCCCTGCGAACGTCAAACAGGTACACCTTGAAGTCTCCGGATAACTACTACACTCAAACACTAACGTCCAACACGAGCAAGCGTAACTTGATCTACATAAAAAGATGTGCAGAAGCGTAGTACGAGTACACCACAATAGTAACTAGTGAGTATCAAGACTAACCTCGGCAGAGTAGTGACGCGGCCAGGTCAAGATACCTACTAGGACATAATAATAGAATAAAAACATAATAACGAGAAGTAATGGAAAACGGAGAAATAAATAATATGAAACAAGTTGTTAACACAGATTAATAATAGAATCGTAAGCATAGAGATAACATAAAGGAAGCAGTTAAAGAGATCCTCATTTGCCAGATACGAGAAAAACTGATAAGACAAGAAGAACAAAAACGACAAATAGTGTTCCATCAATAACTCTTTCCATCATAAGATGCATAACAAGAATCCCAACTAATGTACCGCCTCGTATACAACAAGAATCACAATCGAGATACCGCCTCGTAAACAACATGAATCACAATCGAGGTATCGCCTCGCATACAACAAGAATCACAATCGAGATACCGCCTCGTAAACAACATGAATCACAATCGAGGTATCGCCTCGCATACAACAAGAATAACAACCGATGTAACGCCTCGTATTCACATTTCTAGATTTCAATCTCAATCTTTCCTTATATCACCGCAGGAGCCTTACATTTAGTTTTAAAATTTTATTTTTCTAAAATAACTACCGCGTTTTAGCCCACCTTATCACACCATGTGGCTTCAAGTAGTTTCCCCACTAGCAACACGCGTATCAAACCCACCTTATCTCACCGTATACATATGAACCCCAAGCCTTATACTACCACATGCATATCAATAGTACAATACAATCACAACTCAAACCACAAGTGCCCATATGCCACAACTTGCCAAACAAATCAACATTATCAATGTTTCCATAACAAATAGTCCATGGCTCAATCACAATGTGTATAAGAATCTCAACAATAATAAAATAAAAGGTGAATTGCTCAACAAGACTATCTCAAAAATTAATAACTTCGCCTAAATGTGATAACGAGTTTCTAAACATCAACACCAATAACTCAACAATAAGATATTTCACGAAATAACAACTTTAGTTACAAGTAAGTCAACAATTTAAAGGTGTAACAAAACACAAGGAAGGCAATAACTTCAACTAAAGCATAAAAGAGAAAATTAGCAAGTAAGAGGTAAAACAAGTGTTAACAATGTCAGGTAAAGCATATAAGTGTAGGCTAGCACATGAAAGAGTGGATTAACAATGAAAGATATAACATGTTAAGACAATTCAATTAAAACCATAATAATAGTCTAAATAGCCTAGACCGGGAAAATACCAAACCTATGTACCCACTCGTCTCCATGCGTACACGGCTTTCAGATAAGACAATTATCACGACAAACCAATTCCTAAGAGGTAGTTCTCCCATACAAAGTTAGGCAAAATACTTACCGCAACTAGGCTAACTCAACCCTCGGAAATAGCTTTTCCCCTAAAATTCACCTCTACACGGCTCAAATCTAACAAAAATTGACATAATATCATCAAACAATGCAAAAGAAGATAATTACAATAGATAAAGCTATGATATGTACACTTATCCCAAAAAAGTTAACAAAAATCAATCTGGGTCCCCTTCGATCAAAAGCCCGGTCCAAGTGTAAATTACGACTACCCATAACCCCACAATCAATATATATATATATATATATATATATATATATATATATTTCAGAATTTGAGTCTAAATCGACTCTCAAAACTCAATTTCTCATTTTTCAAAAACTTGACAAAATATC
Organism: Nicotiana undulata; assembly: GCA_005239495.1. NCBI lineage: Eukaryota > Viridiplantae > Streptophyta > Magnoliopsida > Solanales > Solanaceae > Nicotiana > Nicotiana undulata. Next base: position 16,814 of record MDKH01052480.1, on the reverse strand, counting down.
CCAATTTTTCCTCTTTGATTCACATGATTTTGAGGTAAATCTAAGATATATTGATGAAATATAGTTGACAATTGATTAGAATCACTTGCCCAATGTTTTCCCCTCTCCAAATCGCCTCCTACCGAGTCTAGGGTTCAAAAATAAGAGAATATATTGAAAAATCCCGACTCCCGACCCTTTTGGTTAGCTGCAGATGTGACATTGCTCATCGCATATGCGACACTTCTGTCCCAAATGCGACATTTTCGTCGCAAATGCGACATTTCGGTCGCAAATGCGACATTTCCGTCGCAAATGCGACATTTCTGTCGCAAATGCGAACTACCGAAATCCTGAGCTACTTTCCTATTGCGAGCCAGATATCACAATTGTGATACCTGAGTCCCCCTGCTAAGCTCGCAATTGCAAACCCGGTGTTCACAAATTCCACACCAGAGGCATCAGCACACCGGATTTTAGTTTTCAGTTCAAACCATTCTGAATCATGTCGAAAACTCATTCGAACCCTCGGGGCTCCAAACCAAACATCCACACAAGTTTAAAAATATCATATGAACTTGCTCGCGCTATCAAAACACAAGAATAACATCTAGAACTACGAATCGGGGACCAAAATGTATGAATTCAATGTAAATTTCAAGAACTTCTAGAATTGAAACTAAGCGTTCGAATCTTATCAAATCAACTCCAAATGATACCAAATTTTGCAGATAAGTTTTATATAGCATATATACCTATTCCATGTGCCAAAACCAAATTACAATCCCGACAGACAAAAGTCACCTACGGTCAAACTTCTACACTTCAAATCGCAAAATTTTGGCAAAATAACACAAATCAACCTGCGGACTTCCAAAATGAATTTTAGGAATATTCCCAAGTCCAAAATCGCGATACGAAGCTATCAGGTCCATCAAAAAACCGTTCTGGGATCGTTTTCACAAAAGTCAAAGTTTGGTCAACATTTCTAACTTAAGTTTCTAAGACAAGAATCAAAGGGTACCAAATCAATCCGAAATCTTCTCGGAACAAAACTAGTCACTCCTGTAAGTTATAAAACCATAAACACACACCAAAGTGGAAACAAAGCGCAATTACACAAAATGACTGATCGGGTCGTTACATTCTCCCCCTCTTAAAACAAATATTTGTCCTCGAACGTGCATAAGGACATAACTAAAGTGATAAATAGATGAAGATAACGACTTTGCATGTCGTGCTCGTCTCCCAGGTCGCCTCCTCGACCAGATGACCACTTTATCACCAAAGTAATGTTCTTTTATCTCAACTTCCAGACCCGTCTGTCCAAGATAGCCACTGGCTCCTCAATATAAGTCAAATGCTTGTCCAATAGGACTGAGCTGAATTCTAAAACATGAGACGGATCACCATTATACTTCCAGAGCGTAGAAACATGCAACATCAGATGGACTGTAGATAAGCTAGGTGGCAATGAAAGCTTGTAGGCCACTTTACCAATCCTCTCACCGATCTCAACAGGCCTGATATACCTAGGTCTCAACTTGCCCTTCTTCCCGAACCTCTTCACACCCTTCATGGATGCAATCTGGAGAAAAAACCGTTCTCCGACCATGAATGCAACATCAAAGACTCTCCGATCAACATAACTCCTCTATCTATACAGGGTTGTATGAAGCCGATCTTGAATCAACTTGACTTTCTCCAAAGCATCTCAAACCAAAGTGAAATCCCTCACAAAAATTACCCCTAGCTGAGCTCCCCAAATCAAGATATGAAATAATACTATAACCCATGATTTATGGTTTTTTTACATCTGCGCATGTGCTCCTCCTTTGAAAATGCGAAGCACAGAAATTACTAGCTGAAAAATCCTCTTACGCGAACGCGACATCCCAGTCGCAAACGCGATGACCTCTAACCGACTACTTGTGTGAATGCGATCCCCCTCTTGCGAACGTGAAGGAAAAAGGCCTTCTGCCCAGCTGTACTCATCCTTCTACGCGAATGTGACTCTCTTACGATCGCAGTGAACATGCCCACTAGACCTTCGCGAATGCGTTGCCTTATTTGCGAACGTGTTGTCTTATTTGCGAACACGAAGAACAAAACATCATGCCCTGAACAACTCTACACGAACGTGTTCTCTTCATCGTGAATGCGATCTCTTCATCATGAATGCGATGGATCTGCACCAGACACCAGATCAACAAATCTATAAGGCCAAAACTCAATCCGAAATCAATTTGAATCTCACCTGAAGCCCTCAGACCCTATCCAAACATACCAAGACTTCTTAAAACATCATACGAACTTAGCCAAAGCCTCAAATCAAATCAAACAACATAAAAACATGAATCGCACCAATTTCAAGCTTATTGAAACTAATGGATTTCCAACTTCTACAAGCAATGTCGAAACCTATCAAAAAAATTCTGATTGACCTCAAATTTTGCACACAAGTCAAAAATGACACAATGGACCTATTCCAACATCCGTAATCAAAACTCGAGCCTGGTATCAACAAAGTTAACTCTCGATCAAACTTCTCAACTTTCCAATTTTCGCCAATCAAGACAAAATGACCTACGGACCTCCAAATCAATATACGGACATACTCCTAAGTCCAAAATCACCATACAAAGCTAGCATAACTATTAAATCTCCATTCCAGAGAAGTTTATACATAAGTTAATATCCAGTCAACTCTTTCAACTTAAGCTTCTAACCTTGGGACTAAGTGTCTCGATTAATTTTTAAATATCCCCAAAACCAAACAAACCACCTCGACAAGTCACATAACTACTAATGAACATAGAATAAGAAACAAATAGAGGGAGGGAGCTACAATACTCAAAACGACCGGCCGGATCGTTACACTGAAACACACAAAGAGCACAGCCTAAAATCTCACTCCTGGTATGATTCATATAAAAAAGAATCTAAAATCTATAAGACTTAAACAGGTAATACTCAAACAATTATTGAAAAATCAAATAAAATACTTTAGAATTAAAAAAATTATTCCAGTACGAAAGCAAAATAGTGAATTCTCATTAAACAATGTCAAAAAAATCTTCAAACAAGGTGTTCTACAAACACATGAAAAACATTCAATTACCAGTCAAACAAACTTATCACTAAACTATATTACTGGTCACTACTCTGAGAAGGAAAATCTGACTTGACCACCCGCGAAGTAGCTGGAAGAAAAGTACCATGAGGACTCGAAGAATATGGATCAAGTCAGAAAGGATTAATTTGGGTAGTCTAAAAGGTAAGTTGTGACTCAGTGCCCTTTTCTTCAATGTCCTCATCCAGCTGGTAGAATAATCTTTCTAAGTAGATGCGTTCATTGCTTGTCGGGCCTTTTTAGCTACCTATTTACCATTTTCAATCTCTTTATCCTAATAATGAGCCCCTACTCGAACAACTTCTAGTGCCCTTAGTTTAGTCTTCAGAAAAATGATATTTTTAGTAAGTTTTGATTGAAGCCTTTAATGATCCTTCTCCTTTTGTAACTTTTTCTCCTCAGCTTCGTACGAATCAGAATCAACCCTCCACAATCTGAGAGCCTCCTCAAGAATCCTTTATCTCTCATTCGCTCGGTCAAGCTCATTTACAAGTTTGACATAGTCCTTTGTCCAGTTAATTAAAATAAACTTCCTTCACAGAGAATAGCCTCAAGATGCCAAATTCTTTCAACATATTGGCTTTTTTCTCTTTCGCTCAGCCTTCGCGTCATTCAACTTTTCCATAAACAACTTGGCCTGAAATTCAAAAGCCACCTTATTAGTACGAACCCTCCTAAATTTAGATTCTCAAATTTGTAGGTCTCTTTTTACTGCGATACCACTTCTTCATGAAGAAAATTTCTCTCCATATTTTGTGTTGAAACTATATTTTCCTGCACACCAATAGAATGTAGTTTTTAGCACAAAAAAGGTTTCAACATAAGAAAAACAGAGAGACCTAAAAGACATACTCGAAGATTGTAATGCATCACGTCATTGATAAGATCGACATTTGATCGATCTCCCATTTTCTTCTTTTCCAAAGGACCCACTAGCTCTTTTAACCGTGTAGCTTCTCTCTCCAAGGACGCACTAGCGCATATGCATCATCATTTGATTTACAAGAATATACAAATATTTTTCATAATTTTCCATAATTTTTAAAAGTCTTTAAACCAATTTATTTCTGCATTTTAATATATAAATATCCAATAATTATCCTACAAATTATTTTATGATGAGTATCTAAACTTATATTTGCACCTATATTTGGATTTAAATATTTTTAGTACATTTGTTATAATTACATTTGCATTTTTAAGGCTAAATTGTACATTTTTGCAATAATAGCCCATACATGCTTATAACTACTTTATTTATGCAAAAATAAAATTTAATATTTTTATAGTGTTAAATAATTGTTTTTAGTTATTTCTACACACAAATGATATTTTATTTATTTATTTATTATTTTTATAAATTATTTATTGGTTAAATTTGGGTATTTAAAATCTGGCCCCTAATTTTCAATTAATTTCGGACCTAAAACTACCCAAACCAGCCCAATTACCTAAGCCCAATACCCCTCACCCAATTACCCTTACCCACTTAATAAACCGACCCAACCCCTGCCTAAATCCCAGCCGTTGATCACAAATGATCAACGGCTCACAAACTACCCCTCACTTCCCATATATCCTCTCCTCTCTATACTAACCCTCATTTCCCAAACACCACCGCCTCTATTTCCCTCCTCTGATGAACCCTAATCCCGCCGCCTCACTAAATCCCCCAAATCGTTCCTAATGGGATTCTTTCCCCATTCACTTACCATTTCGATGTTTTTTCCTTTATTTCGTGGTTTTTTACAAAATAACTTAGTACTTGCCTAAACATGGCAAGTACCCCGCTTCGATTCTATCCTAATCAATTCTCACCTCTTGAATTTGGACGACCTTGAGTCCAAATGTGTTATTTTGTACCGTGTAAGCCCGATTTGCTCTTATCTTGCTGATTTGTACTTAACCCGAAGGTTAGGGTTTCATATTCTCTTTTTGATTCGAACCAAAACTGGTTTAAGTTTTGATTTTGAGTATTATTTCATCTATATTCACTATATTATGAGTGAATCTACCTATTTCTGTTGATCTCTTTTACTTGCCCTAAATTAGGATTTCAGATCTTTTAATCGAACCAAATCTTGTTCGACTCATTGCTTATTTTTGAATAATTTCCTGTATATGTTCATTGTATGCATTATGTGATTCTTTGCCTTATTTTCTGCCGATTTTGTGTATTTTTACCTAAAATTTAGGGTTTGAACTTTAATGATTTAAATACTTTCCCTTTTGGTGTTTAAATTAGCTATTTTCCATATTTGTGTTATAATTTTCTGCATTGTTTAAACCCTCCACCCCCCCCCCCCCCCCCCCCCCCCCCCCCCCCCCCCCCACCACTCCCCTTTGAAAAAAATGTTTTAAGTTCTGAATCGAAAAATCTCTAACTACTATAATCTAAAGTTGTGTGCTTCCACTATTGAATAATCTTATTTTGTATTCTGATTCCTGGCCAGCTGAAAACCAAGGCTAGAAATCTCCAAGTTCCTTCTTTTGTTTGGTGATGATTACCACGCTATTGGATCCCTTTTTTCCCTGTTTTATCTTAACTGGTGAGTGATTAGTCCCCTTTACCATTTCATTCTGTTTTGTGTTAATGTGTTACTTCAATTAACATATGTTAATCTAAATGTTATTACATTGTGGTTTGAGACATGCTTGAACTTATTTTGAGTTAATTAGATAGATTTTGTTTAAATTCTATATCATTGATGACTATCTCTTGAAGTTAAGTTATGAACCTGTTTGTGAACATTCTCTTATACCTTTTTCTATGGACTAGTTAACCATGTATAGATGTAGGCATTAACAAAATTATAAGTTTGTTTGTTAAACTTGTTATAATGTGGCCTGTTTGACTCTATTCTTACTATATTATGATACCCCTAGTAATTGCCTTAATCAGTTTTAACATGTCCTGACCTATTGCTAATTAATGTGATTCCTTCCTATGACACTAGTGTTTGCACTTAGTCTAATTTGGACTCCCTGTTATCACTATGAATTTGCTTATAAACTTGCCTTGTTAGCATGTGACTGAATTTAATTCCTAAAACTTGATTAATCGTGCTTAGGATTAAGTATGCCTATTATTTGTTTGTATATGTTCTATATGTGATTCTGTCCTTCAGTGGATTCCCTAATCCCATTCTACTCCCCTGATCCTTCTGAATTCTTACACCTATCTAGCTGAAAACCAAAGCTATTTAGGTTCTGTCCTTTGACCTCCATAGTGTAAGCACTGCTCAGAGTTCATGTGAGACCCTTATGAACTCTGATACACTAGGACTTGGTCCTTATTATTTTCTTGAACTATTTTTGATCAATCTCTCTAGTGTCAGCACTGCCCTGAGTTCTTGATGCCTTTGGGAACTCTGACACACTAAGGATTTGGGTTCTGTATGCTCAACCTTGATACATGGGTGAATCACTCAACAACTGGTTATGTTGTATCTATGAACATGGATTTTGGAGCTATTGTGAGTTGAAGGCCTGGCTTGTTCAGGTGCATTTGAGCATGTTGTAGTCTCCTTATAGTTATACTTACTTTGTAATTCATTACATTAAAATCTGGTCAGTAATAATTATTTGTAATAATAATTCTGGGGTGTTAGTGAAGTTGGGAAGGGGTTCTTATTTTATATTTTGCAATAAAGTTAGGTAGAAATCATGCCTATAGGTCCAACAATGTGTTATTATATGTGATGTGTTAGAAATAATGCCTATAGGTGACTTATTATGTTTAGTCATCCTATACGGGCAGCCATGCCTATAGACTTAATGCTTGGGTTCTTTTTTGTTTTTCTTTGCTTGCTAGAGACCATGCTTATGGGAAATGGTGATCCAATATGTGTGCAAATTCTTGTTTACATACTTTCAAATTGTAGAAAGAATTCCTATAGGATCTAAAACTGGATCAAACTGTAGAAATCATGCTTATAGGATCTAAAACAAGATCAAATTGTAGAAAGCATGCCTATAGGTTCAAACCAATTTAATTTCTGCCCGCTTATTCATGAGTTTCCAAACACTCTGTTATTACTATTACTAGAAAGCATGCATATAGGATTAAAACAAATAATTCTGGATCTGTTTCTTTGACTTGCTACTATTTATTACCGCGTGAAACACCTAGATACCATTCTAATAGTCTTAATCGCATTATGCTAAAAACAGTAGGCAAACTTATGTAGGTACTAATAATCGCATTAAGAAACTGATTTTGTACATGGTTGCCTACTCGTTCATTCAATATCACATAGATATCCTGCCTATAGGATCCCGCAATTAATAAAGTTTGTCCAAGCTAACCAGTTTGGCGTGCATTTGCTGTTAAAATGAGGAGGCTAATTTGTGCCCATACTTTCTTATAGTTGAAAGTCCTAAACTATTTTTTTTGTATGTCGCTTCGTATTTTTTCTTCTAGCAGCCTAAGTTAAGGTCTAGAACCACCTTAAAATAGAGGTCCAAATGCCTCATGGACCATAGGCATGGGACAAGTAATGCACACATAGGGTACGACTTAGAATTAAATAGAGCTCTTTAGCTAAACAACTTAAAGATAGTAATCGGGTAGCAGGAGATGATAGTCTGTGCCCGCTGAATAATATGAGTAACACCGCGTCTTGAGGGAGTTACGAAATATTATTTATGTTGCACAGGGTGATCCTTTAGGCTAAAAAACTTAGGACCACCCATTTATGTTTAAAGTAATCCTTTTATTATTTGTCCAAACTATTTATTTTCTCTTAGACTAATTCTCATAATTTAAGTTCGGCCGAGACCCACCGTTATGGACATTGAGGAGTGCCTAACACCTTCTCCTCGAGGTAATTTGAGCCCTTACCCAATCTTTGAAGGTGCAAACTAGTAAACCCGAGTCATTTGTAAATAGGTGCCCTAGCGCACCTTAATCCGTTAGGTGTCGACTCTCTCTTTTAATAACCCTTCCTTTAAAAGAGTTGTCACAATGTCAAAACCCAATTTCGCGAGAAAAGGGGCGCGACAGCATGGCGACTCTGCTGGGGATATCCTTAGGCTCTTACCATAATGAACTTGGTCTATGTGAATTAGTCTCTCTAAATAAGTGTGTCTTTATTATTTTGTTTGAACATCCCGCTCCCATTCTCCCTTTTATTGCTACATGCACACTCCCTTCCCTATTTTCCCTTTACATGAACTTACATGCAATTCTTCGCTTAATCTGATTACAATGTTTCAGAATCATGTTCACTGGCTTGAATCTTGATGTATTTCCCAATCCCTACACCCGTTTATCGCTTTATTATAATTTTCCATTATACGAACTAACTCCTTCCTTGTTTTTCTTTCTTTTCTGTCTTTACATTTATTAAATACATCATTTATCGCTTTTATCTTGTAAAATACTTGACAACATGTTGTTTTTTTTTTCATAATCATATGCTCATATTCCACTCGTGCGCAATTAATACCATAGTGGCACTTGATGAGTGTCCACGCTCTTCCTATATTACCCTTTTAAATTTGGAAAGGCTTAATTCTGGTAAAACTAGTCGATCGGCGGTGCAGTCGACGGTTCCGTGCCTTTCCCTCTCAAGTTGTCCACTTGAGGGTACCGGTCTAGACTCTCATAGAAAACCCTATTTGATATCAATTGTGCATGCATCATGTCTGAACCTAGTACGAGTTAGAATGATGTCCGCATAATAACTCTCTAAGGAAAACCTTGTCCAAAGACCATCGGTATTTCCATAATCCCAACTGGCACAATCATGATATGTGCATTATTTGTAGAAAACGTGCCGATATGCTAATCATTAATGTGTATGTAGTCAAACCCGGAGGGGGAGAGGGCTAACTTTATTTGTTTTATAGAAATGAGGCACGAAGTCCCCAGGTTCGGCATTGTCCATAGTATCTCACCTTTGTTGCTAGACTAGTGGGAAAATCTCTCGCCAAGCAACAAAAACCACATGAAAATAATTCTTGAAAATTTACCATCTTTGCTGGCCATTGAGCCAAACATTGTACTAATCGAGGCCGCCACTATGTTCTGGGATGAAAAGAGGGCTATTTTCCGTTTTGGTAATATAGAGATGACTCCCCTTCTTGAGGAAATAGGAGGTTTTGCTGGGCTACACTGGGATAGCCCTGGTCTTTTGGTACCGAAAAATCGTACTTCTAGAGGGTTTCTTAAAATGGTGGGTCTTAGAAAGAATGATGAGTTAGTCTGCCTGAAGAAGTCCTACATACCTTTCGACTTCCTTTACGAGCGTTATGGGCACAACACATCCTACCGTATCTACCATGATTAGTTTTCCATCACTTTCCGGGGTTGGACTCATCATCGGGTTTTCTTGTTCGTCGTCTGTTTTCTGGGTATGACAGTATTCCAAATTCAAGAAGACAGGATCCACAGTCGTTTGGCTATGGTCGCCATGACTTTAATGAAAGGTATTGAGGGACAGACTTTAACTATTTTCCCAATGATCTTGGCAAGATTTACCGAGCCTTGGGCCGTTGCAAGAAGGGATTTAGGCATTTTGAGGGTTGCAATTTGTTACAGCAAATATGGTTTTGTGACCATCTTCAAATATGACAGTATTGTCAGGAATTTCCGCAGTTACTATGGAATGACCACATAGGTTTTCACCATCCAAAAAGAATGACTTTCATCTCAGACAGGTTTGCACAACCGGGAAACGCTGTGGATTGAGTACACTTCTTTAGCAATTTGACTGATGACAAGGTCCATTGGATAATCGAGTGGTTCTCTACTAGCGAGTTCATCGTCGGGTCAAGGGATGTTCCTCACTTAGTGATGATTGGGTTGAGGGGTATCTATCCTTATGCTCCTATCAGGGTCATGAGACAGGATGGGAGAAAACAAGTCATTGTTGATACCCAATTTTTCCCATATATATTTTAAAATACATATATACTTTCAAAATAGTGCATGAGCATCAACCAATATTTTTCCATAATTTTCTGTAGTTTTTAAAGGATTTTTAATTAATTTATTCCAGTATTTTATTATCTAAATAATTAGCAATTGCATCACAAATGATTTTATAATGATTTATTACTTAATTTTATCATTTACGTTTATATTAAGCTTTAATCATTTTATGTATAATTATATCCTTAGGCTATAATTGCAATAACTTTGCAATAATAGCCCATATATGTATAATTACATTATTTACACGAAAAATAATTTTTAATATTTTTATAATATTAAGTAATTATTTTAAATTATTTTCATATACAAATAACAGTTTTTATCATTTATTAATTATTTTTATATATTATTTTATTAATTTAAATGGGTATTTAAAACATAGCCCTTTTTAATTGATTTTCCGTACCTACCCTAGCCCAATACCCTATCCACCCCAATAACCTAATACCCAATACTCTAACCCAGCTACCCATACCCATACCCGTCTAATTAACCCCCCCCCTCCTAAATCTAATCCTGGCCGTTGATCTCAGAAGATCAACGACCCTAAATCCCCCAACCCTTTTTAATATACCAAAACCCTCAAACCCTATTTCATTTCCCCCCAACCCGCCGTCTTTGGATACTCTCCCCTCCTCACCTCTCTCACCCCCTCAAATCCTAGCCCACCGTCACACTTTTCTCTTTGATTCATGGGATCTCCTCTTGATTCCTTGCCTTATTTGGCTCTGTTTCTCTAATGGCCACCCGATCTTGATGTTAGTTGACCTATTTGCCTCAAAAGGCAAGAGTATTTCAAGAGGCTCAAACCAGATTTGGTTCAAAGTCTCTCATACTTCGATTATTCCGCCTATGTTCATCCCAATACCTGTGAGTGCAAATCGTTTTCGTATTTTTATGTTGGGGTTCCAAATCTCTAGTTAAAACCAAATTTGGTTTAACTTCTGTTATTATAATACTACTCTTCGTATAACTCTCGAATCTGGCTATTTTTGGTTCATCTTTTTATTACCGTAAACTTAGGGTTTAGATCTAGAAAGATCTTAGACGATTTTGTTATTTTTTGCTTGATATTTCTTCGTTACTATTTCATTATTTCTATTTTTATGTTATAGGCTTTTTATTATTATTTTATGACCGATTTTATTTACCCTAAAAACTAGGGTTTTGGTTTCAATAGATTCCTGCAAAAAAAATGTTTTTAACATTTAAATGTTTCATCTCTAATTTTCTTATTTATTTTTGAATGATTTTACTTGCGTTAATTAGTTCCATCTATATGTCTTTTTCTTAGGGTTTCAATTATTTTTATTCATTGTACTGTTTCTTCCTATTTGCCTTTAACTCTGTCGATCAATTGATAATTGATTTTACTTACCTAAATTAGGGTTTGAAGCTAGCCTTTCCTTTAGTACTGGTTTTTCCTTATTATATTTTACATGTTCTTACCTTATTTGGAACAGTATGTGATTAATAATTTGTGCTACTTTTCTTAACACCCTTACTGACCTGATTTTATGTTCTGATTGTTGAAGTCAACTTCTAATTGATTCTGAAATTATCTCTTTACCTTGTGTAACCCGGTACTTACAAAAACCTAAGCTCTCTCTTTACTCTCTTATTCTGATTTTTGCAATAAGTGGCTATTATTTGTCCTGCTGAAGCCAAGGCCAAAATCTCTGCAATTTAACTGCTATTGCATTCTTACCTGCTTTCCTATCAACTGGTATGCCTTAACTTTTACTATTCTTTTCTTTATGCTTTATTCGATTATTCTGTTTTAATCCTCAACATGATTATGTTTTCTATGTGACTACATGATCCTATTTAGTAACATGTTAAATTAAGTTACTTCAAATATTGTGACCCCTTTTCCTAAGTTAGTTTTAATGTTCAGTCTGTTCTTGTTCTAAACCTGGACAGATACTGTAAGCATTTAATCAAATTTGTTTGTTGTTTAATTTATAGGTCCAGTTTGTTTCTGTCTCTGTGTTTGAACCATGACTGCTTTAATATTTAGCCTAATCGAATGCCAATTTGTTCGAACTATGTGCGGAACATGAACTTTATTTGTTTTATTGGTGCAGTTCTGTCTACAACACTGTATTCTGAATTTGCTTGCTTCTGAAAATTGAACTATTTTAAAACATGCCCCCTTACCCTTTATGCATTGGTTTTCAAACTCCTACTCTTAGTCAATTAGGTTCTCACCACCCCCAGTGTGAGCATTGCTTAGGGTCCTTGTGACTCCTGCGAACTCTGACACATTGGAGCTGGTCTTCCAATCTTTTATGAACTATTTTTCTGAGTGTGATTCTGGTGTGAGTATTGCCCGGGGTCCCTGAGGTACATGGGAAATTTGACACACTGGAAGCCTTATTTTATATGCCATGGATGGATCACTATTATGCTCTAGATCTGTTATGTTTGAAGGTCTGGTTCCCATGTTTATATTGGGCCTACGAAGGCTCCTTATAGTATAATTGTTACTGTTTTGTAATTTATTCGATATTCAGGGAAGTAATAATCTATGTAATAACATATTTGGGGTTTATTAGTAAAATCTGGGGGAGTGGGGGGGGGAGGGGGGGTTCATATATCTTTGTTAAAATTGGGTAGAAATCCTGCCTATAGGTTTTAATTATGTTGATTAGATCATGTGAGTTCTATACTTGTTTAGAAATCCTGCCTATAGGTTTACATTATGTTGATTAGATCATGTGAGTTCTATACTTGTTTAGAAATCCTGCCTATAGGATTTTCCTAATTCTGTATTTTTACCTCTGCATACTAGTGATCCTGCTTATAGGCTTTTCCGTTAATTCTGCATTAGAAATCATGTTTATAGGATCTACACATATTTTCAACCCAATGTGTATTAGTGACCATGTCTATAGGTTCCCGTTTGTTTGAAATAATAATCTTTCATGGCAATCTGCTTAATTTCTGCCTGTATATGATTAATAAATATCAGGCCTATAGGAAATAAAAAATTAGTTCCAAACCTAGAAATCATGCCTGTAGGATTTAAACTAATATATATCATGCCTATAGGGTGAAATCAGTTTTTAAACTTAGAAATCTTGTCTATAGGAGTTTAAATCAACTCAGCACTTAAAAATCATGCCTATAGGGGGTTTAAATCAAGTCAGCAATTAGAAAGCATGCCTATAGGGGTTTAAATCAAGTCAGCAATTAGAAATCATGCTTATAAGATTTAAAAGAAATTTTTAAAAAACCTGTCTTTATGAGTTAAAATAAGTATTACACTTAGAAACCATGTTTATATGTCTATAACTAATAAACTCGTATAAAACATGCCTATAGGGTTCTGTTAATCAATTCTGAATTCGACTTATTTTTTCCATCGCTTAGGCAAATCCGTAGGAATTATCAATGATTCTAGGCCTAGAAACTACGACATCTTGCTGCCTGGAAGTGCCCAGATTCATGCCTAATAAAATCAGTAGGCAAACAAATAGGTCACAATGCTCGCCTTAATAGAGCTGTCTTTATATTCTATTTCTGCTCATACAGATATCATGCCATAGGATTCTAAATTAGCGAAGTTTGCTGATTCAATTGCGCATTTGTTGTTTACGTGTGGAGATCAATGTGAGCCCTTGTTTGTTTCTTTACTTGAAAGTCCTATTTGTATTTTGTTTATTGCCTAGATTTCTCATTTTAATTAACATAGGTCAGTCTAGAACTACCCTAAATAGAGGTCCTAATACCTCCAAGGCCATAGGTAAGGGACAGGTAGTGCACACATAAGGCACGAGTTAGAAGCTATTAGAACGCTTAGGTAACAACTAAAAGATAGTAATTGGGTAGTAAGGAGATGATTGCTCGTGCGAATGCTATGAGTAACACCCTAGATTGGGGAAGTTACAAAGTATTGCATGGAATGATCCTATAGGCTAAAAACCCTAGGACCCCCCTTTAATCCTGTTTAAAGTAATTTATATTGTCCAAATTGTTTTCTTTCCTTTTTAGACTAATTCGCTTAATTAAGTTCGGCCGGACCCACCGTTGTGGACCTCGAGGGGTGCCTAACACCTTCCCTTCAAGGTAATTTGAGCCCTTACCCGATCTCTGGTGATGCAAACTAGTTTTATGAGTTAACTACTCTAGGCACCCTAACGCACCTTAATCTGTTAGATGAAGACTCTTCCAATCCCTTACCCATCCCAAAAGGAAGGGAGGTGTCTCAGAAATGTTGAAACCCGATTTCGTGAGGAAAAGGGGGCGAGATATCATGGCGACTCTGCTGGGGATATTTTTATAAATTAGTCTTTTTATTATGTTAATACTTGCATACCCTTCCCCTTTCCAACTTTATTTGAATTTATTTGCCTACTTTTAAGCTTTTATGATTTCTTTTTTTTTCGTTTATTACTCTTTACTATGGAAACTGACTTGTCTCCTTGTGTTCTTTCTTAAAATGCTTTTCAATTATTAAATACCGCATTTATCATTTTTCATCGTGGAAATACATGACTACGTTCTATTTTATGTTGCATAAATCATGCTCAACATCATATTCTACTCGTGCGTAATCAATACCATAACAACGCTTGATGAATGTTTGTGCTCTTCCTATATACTACCCCTTTGGATTCGGAAAGACTTATTTGCGGTAAAACTAGTCGATCAGAGGTGCAGTCGACTGTTCTGTGCCTTTCACCCTCAAGTTGTCCGCTTGGGGGTACCAGTCTAGACCTATGTAAAAACCTTACTCTAATTAATTGTACATGCATCATGGTCAAACCTAGCCTGGGTTAATATGTTGTCCACATAATAACTTTTTAAGAGAAGCCTTGTCCAAAGTCCACCGGGGTTTCCATAATCCCAACGGACACAACCACGATCTGTGCATTAATTTGGAGAAATAAATGCCAATATGCTAATCATTGATGTCTAAATAGTCGAATCTGGAAGGGGAAGGGCCTAACCTTATTTGTTTTGCAGAAAATGAGGCACGAAATCTCCAGCTTCGGCATGGTCTGTAACATAGCACCATTGTTGCTAGACTGGTGGGAAGATCTTCCGTCAAGCGCCAAAAGCCACGTGAAAAAGATCTTGGGAAATTTGCCTTCTTTATTGGAAATCCAACCGAACAGCATGTCGATTGAAGTTGCCACAATGTTCTGGGACAGAGAAAGGTCTGTGCTCCGTTTTGGAAACATAGAAATGACCCCTCTCTTGGAAGAAATAGGGGGATTCGCTTGACTACCTTGGGACAGTCCCAGTTTATTGGTGCCGGAAAATCGCACTCCCAAAAGGTTTCTGAAGATGATGGGTTTAAGGAAAAATGATGACTTGGTGTGTCTGAAGAAGTCTTACATACCTTTTGATTTTGTTTATGAACGATAAGGTCATAGCAAATCCTATCATATCTTTCATGACGAATTCTCTATCAATTCCTTGGGTTGGATTCACCGCAGGGTTTTTGTGTTCATCGTCTGCTTCTTGGGTAAGATAGTGTTCCCAAGCAAAATGGACATAATTCATACCAGACTTGCCATAGTAACTAAAGCCTTAATGGAGGGAATCAAGGGGAAAACATATACCATTGTCCCTATGATTGTAGCAGACATATATCAGGCCTTAGATCGCTGCCAGAAGGTGTTCAAACACTTCGAGGGTTGTAATTTGCTGCTACAGGTTTGGTTGCTAGAGCATCTCCAGATAGGTCAATAACATCAAGTGTTTCCACAAAGACCGTGGAGTGATCACATAGCTTTCCATCACCCTAAGAGAATGACCTTTATCCGAGACAGGTTTGCTCAATAGGAGAATGCTACAAAATGGGTGCAGTTTTTCGATAATCTGACTGAGGACCGAGTTCAATGGATATTCGAATGGTTCCCTACTAGTGATTTCATCATCATATCTAGGGACTTTCCGCACCTGGTATTGATCACATTGAGCGGCATATACCCTTATGTTCCCATCAGGGTTATAAGACAAGCAGGTAGAAAGCAAGTCATACCGCGAGTTTCTAAAATGACTCACTACAGGGTAGACTTTCAAGATGACGACATCCCATACAAGTGTGAAGCTCAACATATGTGGAAACTAAAGATTATTGTAGAAAAGGAAACCATCGAACCGGACCGATATAACGCAGGGCATGTGCGCTTTTACCCATCCTGGTTGGATGATAGCATAGCAGGAATAGTTGAGCCGGGGATCGGTCGAGGGAACAGGGTCATAGACGAAGTTGCTGAAGCCCAAGTGAAATACAACAGACTGTGCAAAAAAGTTCATGAGTCCGAGGTCGAGCATCTGGAGCAAAAAAAGACTGATATGGAGCTGATCAATGAATGGAGGGAAATGGCTATCAAATCTAATAAAAGGCTGGAATATTGTCACGACCCGTTTCCGGGTTGTGATGGCGCCTTTTGTGGAACCAGGCTAGCCAACCGTTACAATAATACTCAATTCATTTACTAGAGAAGTTTACTCATTTTTGGCTCAACTCATAGAAATACGGAAAATTTTAATCATTTAAAACAGTCTAACAGAAGAAATAAGCTCCAACAATCAACCTAGGATCTGGAGTCACGCAGTCATGAGCTACTAACATCAATACGACTGAGAAATAATACTGAAGTTTTAAGTTTCCAATTTCTAATACAGGAGGAAAAATAAGGAAAAAGAGGGACGGGACAGCGAACGCCAGCTGCTACGTCATCGGCTCTGAGAGATAAGCTGCTATCATCGATCCACGCCAAATCTCGGTGCACCTGGATCTGC